>JACXGJ010007261.1:0-31063 GCA_016801105.1 Esox niger | reverse complement strand
ATATATATATATATATATATATATATATATATATATATATATATATATATATATATATATATATATATATATATATATATATATATATATATATATATATAAATATATTCACAATTTCATAAATCAACAGAAATTTCGTTTTATAGTGAAGAAAAAAATATGCTGGTGCCCCCTTTGACTGAAACAGTCTATCAGTCTTGTAAATCAACTGGGAAGTATGTCTGCCCAGTCTTCTTTACAGTGCTGCTTCAATTGTCATATTTCAGAGCTCTCTTGCATTCACGACCGGATTCTATTTCTTCTTCACCCTTTATATAGGATTGAGGTCTGGATATTGACTTGACCATTCCATAACCCTCCATTTGTTCTTTTGAGACGTTCTGTTGTAGCTTTGCTAGTCTGTTTTTGCAAGTTCCAAGTTCAGTTCAGCTTTTTGACAGATGGCCTCACATACTCCACAATAATTCTCTAGTTCAGTATGGGATTCATGATTCACTCAATGATGGAAATTTGGCACTGAGGCAACAAAGAAGCTTCAAACCATAAGGCCACCGTCTCATGCTTTATGGTTGGTATGAGGTTCTTCTGTTCAAAGGCAGTGTTTTGTTTTTTCCAAACATGGTGTCCTACAGTATGCAGATTGAAAGTGGTCTGGAATTTTCTCCATATGTAGATGATCCGACAGAAAGCGTAATGATGTACTTGCTTGGAAATGGCTTTGCAACCCTTCCGAGACTCATGGGAGTGTAGTAACAATGCATAAGGAGAGAGGGAAATAGGTGAAGTTCGCTAGGGACAGTAGTGATATGGTAATGTGATTCCAAGTGTAATTAAGAAGTCGGGCTGCAGATTTCTGAACCATTTGTGTCTTGGGTTATAGACGAAGAGAAAGATATTTAGGATGATGACGTCCAATCAAGGCCTCTTTAAAATTGAAGGATCTTTTAGTGATGAGTTTATTTGTCTCATATCGACCTTGGAGAAGAGTGCAGTAGAAATAGTAGAGAAGTAGTTTGCTGACTGTGGAGAACAGAATCTGGGAGTTCTGGTTGTTGGAGCCATTGGCGATGTTGGGGAGCCTTGAGGGAATCATAGTAGTGGGTTTGTAGGTTTCAGTGTGCACAGGAAGCCCAGACTCCCTTCTCAGGCAACAGGGGGAGGATGAGGAGACAGGGTTTGAGGCGGCTCATAGAGTTGAGGGCAACAGATAGAGCAGTTAGTACATAATGTGAGTTGGGAGCTAGTCAAAGGGCAATGCAGAGCAGATGGCGTTGTAAAGTTTGAGTGGGGCAGCAGCGGTGAGTAGTACAGCCAGTTCAGGAAGAAGATATTATTTTACTTCAGTAGAATGGTACACACATATAGTGGTCATAGGACAGGTGTGTTTCAGATGGGACGTTGAACTGGTGTCTTCACTCCCCAAGTCTCTGATGATACCAGCAGAGATTTTAACCCCAGTGTCATGGTCAAACTTTCAATTGGGCCCATCAGACTGTACCATCAGGGCTAACTAATCATCCCTAGCTTCTTCCCCCTTCTCTTCCCCTGTAACAAATTAAATAAATGAAACCCTCTGCCTTTCTGCCGTAGAACTTACAGAACAGCTGCTAATTACACTGCTCAAAAGAATTGTGGGAACACTTAACTCACACATCAGGTTTTGTTGAACTAAATATATTAAAGATTAAAATCTTTACTGTACATTGTGTAATTGGTTGAAAACAAAAAGAATGGTAAATGGAAACCAAATCAATAACTGATAGAGGACTGGATTCTAGCTCACACCAAAAATCAAAGTAAACAATTAAAATCACAGGCTGTTCCAAGTTGCGTGAATTTTATCACCGCAACGCGTAATGTGACTCAGTAGTGTGTACGGCCTCCATGTGCTTGTATGCACCCATTACAACATCTGGGCATGCTCCTGATAAGATGGCGGATGTTGTCATGGAGGATCACCTCTCCGACCTGGATCAGGGCATCAGGGAGCTTCTGGATAGTCTGTGATGCTACTTTGCAGTGTTAGATGCACTGATACATAACGTCCCAGAGGTTCTCAATTGGTTTCTGGTCTGGGGAACGTGAAGGCCAGTCAATGGCATCAATGCCTTTGTCAACCAAGAACTGCCTACCCATTCTGGCCACATGAGGCCAAGCATTGTCCTGCACCAGGAGGAACCCAAGGCCCACTGCACCAGCATAAGGTCTGACGATGGGTCTGAGGATTTCATCCTGGTACATAACAGCAGTCAGGGTACCGTTGGCTAGTACGTGGAGGTTAAGTCTCCCCAGACCATCACTGACCCACCGCCAAACCGGTCATGCTGGATGATGTTGCAGACAGCATAAAATTCACCATGGCATCTCCAGACTCTCACATCTGTCAGATGTGCTCAGTGTGAACCTGCTCTCGTCTGTGAAGAATAGGGTGACAATGGCGTACCTGCCAGTTGAGCTGCATGGTGCTGGGCTGTGAGCATTGGTCCCGGTAGAGGATTGCCAATTGTCTGTGGCCACCAGCTGCAAAACCATTCCCTTTTTGGGGTTTGTCTTACTGGTGCCTCTCCAGTGCACCTGTTGTCGCTTTCATTTGCACCAAAACAGGTGATGTTGATTCACAATCGCTTACTGTATGTTTCCAAACTGGACAGATTAATATCCCTGAAGTTGAATTGATTTGATGTTACACTGTGTTGATTGTGTTCCCTTAATTTCTTTGAGCTGTGTATATGCAGTCAATAATGAATGTAAGTGCATCTGAATAAGACGCAAATTTACATTTAAATGGAGCTGGATGTATTCAAATGAGGAGACAGTAGGTACAGGCGGTTTGGGTACTGACAGGAGTAGTTATTATTCAGGCGCAGGAGATCTAGGGTCGAGTAGACCCTAAACTGTGCAGTGCAGTGGAAACCAGAGCAATCCAGGGCAGAGTGCAACCAGGAGGAACACAAAGGAGCCAGCAGGCAGCAGGTGCATGTTTATGATTTAGAGATTCAATGACAGTCAGATAAATCACCCAGAAACCACCAGGGTTGGCAGAGCAGGAACCAGCCAGAGTCTAACTAGTCATCACTGAAACAGCTAGTACTAGAACCCACAGTGAGAAACGGAAAACACAACTGTCTCCAGGAAAACAAATCAAAGGGAGACTGGAGAACCACTCGATTAAAGGGCAACGGCCGTGGGACGGAAGAGCTTCAGGGGAGAGGTGGAAGCACCTGAGTGTTCCCTTGACAGTATGGCTGAGTTGTTCAGTGTAGGGGGGTCGCGATATACCGGTATTGACGATAACCGTGAAATAAAAAAATATATATAATGTTAATAACACACATATGATAATATAGTATTCGCTCGGTGAAACTGAAGAAGTCTTTTTCTCAAAATCCCTCTCGGTTATTCAATATTTTATTCATGTCACTTTTACACAAATGATGTCTGTGCTTAATAAAGTTGACTGGACCTATGCACTGGTGTTGAAATCAACTCGTCAGCCCCATAAGAACCCCCGGGAAGTATCCGCAAATACACACAGTTTTTGTAGCTTATTCACATGGAAAAAAGGACGTATTTGTCCAAAAACGTATCTCGGTTTTTAAATACTTTATTCATGTCAGCTATAGACAAGCAAAGCATGTGCTTCAACAAGGAGACTGGTCCTATGCACTGGCGCTGAAAACAACTCGCTATCCCCACTAGAACCAGAGATCCACAACTACGTGTCATTTTTTTGTAGCCTGTTCACATGGATAAAACGATTATGTATTATTCGAGAATCTCCTCTGGGTTTTTCCATAGCTTTTTCATGGACAAACAATTAATGTGCTTAAACTAAGAGTCTGGACCTATACACTAGCGTTTGACTTAACACCTTTTTGTAGCCTATTCACAATGCGAAAATGTTTTGTATTTTTCCAAAACCTCTCAGTGAAAGGTCTTGTGGATCTTTTTTTGATCTGTTCATATGGTTGCCTTTTCACTATCCATTAAGTGTAATTGTTCTTTTTTTACACTTTTATTTTGGTATTTGTACAATTATGGTTACAGACACTCTCCACCTCCATAGGCTTGTACTTTGAGTGTAATTCATTTGTCAAAAGAATTAAAAAAGAAAAACTTTTCCTGACATTTTCTACAGATACTACAATAATGTCGTTATCGTGGCCACGATAATTTTGAAAATCTGATTTCGCGACAGCCCTAGTTCTGTGTGTAAAATTCCAGTGAGATGCATCATCTTACTGCCCTGAAAGTCAGGGGTATAAATCCTACACCTACCCATCTCCCTTTCCTTCCTTCCCTGTTACCACCTGTTTGTAATCTGTTTGTACATTAAAGGCATTGAAAACATTTTTACATTTCTTAACCATTGGTTCTGAGACAAGCTCTGCAACATTTTCTGTTATTTTATTCTGCCATCTACATGCACAAAAACCCCTTCACATTCTTCCAGAGTGGCAGGGTTTTGTGTACTTACACATTTAGAGATACACATTTCGTGACGTGTTGACAATATAACAAAGTTCTGTCATTTTTATTATAATCTCTCTTACTCAAAGCAGGCAAAGCAATTTCATTAGTCTAATCTGGGGAAATCATAAGCCAATTTACAGACAAAGACTGCCAGCAGACAGTCAACATTGAGACAGCTGTGTCCAGGCATTTAGGTGGCAGGTAACCTGGCACTTAGTGAATCAGATCAGTAACAGACATGTTGCTTGATTGAATCTCAGTGTTTTATCCATAAGCAAGGTTGTTAAAAGCTCTCCAGTTATTGCTGTTCCCAAATGCCCTCTGGTTATTGCTGTAAATGTGAATGTGTCTACTTACCTGGCAAAATAATGGGTAAAAAGAAAATACATTATAAAAAATCTATAACTTTAGTCTGATGTTTAGAGACCTGATAAATTGTGAGCTTGTGTGAGACAGGGATAGAAATACAACAGAGAGGTAGAGAAAGAGAGAATATTTGTTAAATCTTATTAAAACAATAGACATGTCTAATGGCTGAAATCTGATTCTGTTGTTTGTAACTTGTGTGTGTGTTTTGGTGTGTGCAAAGGTCTTGGTTCAAAGAGTAAAAGAAAAACCTACACTTTTCTCGCCCCTTTTCCGCCCTCTCACCTCTGCCTTTCTGCCCTCTCACCTCTGCCTTTCTGCCCTCTCACCTCTGCCTTTCTGCCCTCTCTCCTCTGTGACTGTGTCCATGTACAGGAGTCAGACTGTACTACACCAGTTCTGTTGTCCTGCTCCAGAGGCCACGGATGCTGATCTCACCGGCCCTTCCAGGTAACCTTGAAATCCCTGCTTTATCTACTTTTCCTTTTTTTATTCCTGTACTTTCTATTAGGCCCTCACCATCTCTTTTATCTTTCTGCCTGTGCCCCTGTCCCCCTGTCTCCATTCTCCCTCTCTCCAGTTTATCCTGCAGTGCCATTACTGATTCTCTCAGCAGGTTGATCTGTGTCTCTCATTGTGTTTCTGTGGAGCTTCATTTAGTCTGTGTGTGTGTGTGTATGTGTGTGTGTGTGTGTGTGTGTGTGTGTGTGTGTGTCTGTCTGTCTGTCTTTGTGCTCAAGCCATGTACTAGACCAGTGTCATTATCTCTGTCTGTGTTATGTGAAATCCTTTAGCCCGGGACAGTGGGAACCCAGGTTGATGTTTAATGTGAAAGCCTGTAACTCGGGGCAGTGTGGACTGTTATGTGAAAGCCTGTAGCTTGTTCAGGTCGTACTCAGGTTGATGTGTTATGTGAAAGTGCTACCAGGGACTGACTCAACCTAAAGCTTCCCAGACCGGTAGAGAAGCAGGGAAATGTAATTAATTCTGACCATATAATGCTGCTGACTTGATAGGATTTTAACCCTAAACTGAACCCCAAATCCCTAACTTTAACTCATAAGTGCTTTTTACTAAACATTATTTACTAGGTAAGTCATTTGAGAACCAGGATAATTATTTGATGTAACAGTGGTGTGGATTGTGGATCCTGTCCAGTCCTTTAGTTAACTGATTTCACTACGGTTCAATATTCCGGAACCCAAAAGACACAAAGGTGTCCGGTCCCTGTCAACCTCTGTCATTGATTGCTGCAAGAGGAGTGTTAAAGGGGGAACTGGTGACCGAGTGAATGGAAATGTGGTAAATTACATCTAATTCATTTAGGTTTTTGGTTAGCAGTAAGCTGATTAATGAGAAAATGCACGAAGGGAATACATCACATACAGTATCTACGATTCGCCCAGTCTTATTTACAAGTACGCCAAACAAACCAATTATGGAGTGAACTTTACCCTGAAGGTGGGTGCTATGGGTAAACAACAGACTCTGACCCATTGCGTGCTGGGATGTTTGGGGGGCAGGCAGGTTGAGGAAGACTGATTCAAGAGCATACATTCTGTATTAAGGAGTAGATGGTGTTTGAAGTGATGTCAGATGTTTCTCAAGCTATTGTATGTTTTATTATGGACCACAGAGTTTTGAATCAGGGGCTAGTTCTAATAAAGTCAGTCCTCAGACATCCCTTTCCTAGTAGCACTTAAAACTACCCTAACTCTTAACCCCAAACCTGCACCTAACCTCTAAACATAATTCTGATCCTAATTGTTACATTTCATGTAAAATTGTATTGAATAGCATTTTCCTTACAACCAACAACGTCAAATCTTCCTTGTTTTACGGACATTTTTGGTCTCACGAAGTATAGCTATATTTGTACGTACAAACAGACACCCACCACACGTCTTCACATCTGTTATTTTGGGGACAAGAAAAACAATTCCCTATTGTTCCTATCCCATAAAACCTGAACCTCCTCTCACACACACATACACATTCCGACACATTTGAAATTGAGGCCGCAAATCAAATGTATAGTTAAAAATGGACTTTATGGTTTCTGGATGGTAGGACACCTAGGGGACCTGATAAAACCTCCCCCTCTCAAATAATTATGGCTCAGCAAATTGGCAAATACCCTACATTTAGAAAGAAGCCCATACATCCTGAGTTACAAATTACCTTCATTTGAAAACATATGGCAACCTCTTGGCAGCTTAATTACATTTCAAATTACAGCCAGCTATGTGGTTCCATTCCTTTGCCTTGTCTGTTGCATGTTGTCCTTAGTTTAAAGTAAGTCCTCATTCTATGTATGTCTTCTTTATTGTCTTCTATGTTTACATGAGCATTTTTTATTAATGTTATTGTTTCTAATAAAACCTATATAAAACATGTCCTTCTCCACAGCACCAGGCTACACATGATGGCTGACACAGAGCATTTTCTTGCTTGTTGCTTTGTTCTTAATTTACAGTGAGCTCCAGATGTATTTGGACAGTAACCACATTTTATCTTGACCACTGAATTTCAACACTTGAGATTTTAAATTATACAGTGACTTTGGGGTTGACTGCAGACTGTCAGTTTTGGGATGAGGATATCTTCATCCATATTGGATGAAATAAAAGCACTGGTCAACTCAGCAATGGAAAACAACCTGATAGATACTGGAAAAGCTGGATGACCAAAGAATGTATACTACAATGAAAGAAAGAATCTGTCCAAGGTAGGTGTGGATGAGATTAGGAACACTCTTCAGGAGGCAGGTGTGGATGTGATCAGGAACACACATCCGTAAGTAGGTGTGGATGTGATTAGGAACACACTTCCGGAGGTAGGTGTGGATGTGATCAGGAACACACTTCCGTAAGTAGGTGTGGATGTGATTAGGAACACTCTTCCGGAGGTAGGTGTGGATGTGATTAGGAACACACTTCCGGAGGTAGGTGTGGATGTGATTAGGAACACTCTTCAGGAGGTAGGTGTGGATGTGATTAGGAACACACTTCCAGAGGTAGGTGTGGATGTGATTAGGAACACTCTTCCGGAGGTAGGTATGGATGTGATTAAGAACACTCTTCTGGAGGTAAGTGTGGATGTGTCAGCTACTAAGAAAGTTACACACCAGAACAGTTTTTTCCCCCTGTGCTGTGGCCCTCAGCAACTATAACCATCTGTCTCACAGAGCCTAATAATACTATGCACACTACATCAGGCCACCTCTAAATAGCTAATTCACTTAGCAATTAAATGAGATTCTGTTAGAGCACTGCATATTTTGTGCCTTTTGCTTCTTGTCCAGACCTTTCCAAAAAGTTAAGTATGAGAGAGAACATGTCTTCCTTAACAGGGTCTCTGGAGGTGATGTAAACGCCACCCCCTCCCCAAACACACATACACACACACCCGCACACACATACACATGCCAAGGCTCACAGGTATACATCCGTGCCGTGTGCTTACACGTAAGCTGCCATAGCAACACAGCAATGATGCACATTACCATGACGACCCATATAAGTAAGTCTCACATACTTAATGTGATTGTATAAAGTATGAGTGTGTTTGTTATTGTTTCAACGGGAACTGTATGTCAGATTAGACAACAGATATTGCAGTGGACAATCGTTTACACAGTATTCCTATAGTCTTTGCTCAGTATCTACGATTCGCCCAGTCTTATTTACACAGTGTTGACTCCGTATGTACTCAATATTTACACTGTTTTCACTCAGTATTATTCACGCTTTTAGTCATTTAGCAGATGGTCTTATTCAGCGCAACATACAGGAGCTATTAGGGTTAATTGTTTTGCTTGAGGACAGATCGAGAAATCTTTCACTGGTTGGGGTTTCGATCTAGCAAGTTTACGGCTACTGGTTAGATGCTGCTGGTTAGATGCTACTGGTTAGAGCACTAGGCAATCTGCAGCTTGTCATTATTCACCCACTGTTTAGAGCATTGTTGCAGACAATTTTGACCTTATTGATAGAGATGTGCGGTAAACTAGAGACAGAGAGATACAAAATCATTATAAATAGGTTGAAGTACTGTTGTAGACTTTGGAATGAGAGATGCAGGTAATGTAGAAAAAAGACAGAGAAATCCAGAATATTCTGAGATAGATCGTGTTCGACGTGCGAGGACAGTTTGCATTGAAGTGTGGATCTCAACCCTGCAAGTTAGCAGTTCACTCATCACCTCGAGATAAATCAAGAACCAAAGGGGAAGCTTTTGTGAATTGCACATAATGTGGCAATTGCATCTTTGCGACCAGAGTCCAAGTAGAGAGATCCAGAACCATTAAAGATGTGTAGAGATTGGGGTGTAGATCAGAGATCGAGAAACCCAGAACATTGACAGACAGGTGCAAGCAGTGTTGTAGATTAGAGATGTAGAACATTTAGAGATAGATCGAGGTAGTGGAGATTTACTATTCATACCACCTCCAACTATGCATGGCCTTGACATGTTATAGAGGATCTGTAATGATGTGTGTTTACCTGTTTGCGAAGGTATATGGTTGTCAAGGTGTGTGTGCGTATCCGCAGGCTTTGGGTCTCTGTGTGGGTCTATGTGATATGAGATTACAGATGTTAATTTCTGTAGAGGATGCAGAGAAACTAGTTTGTGTACGTGCGTGTGCGTGTGTGTATGTGGGTGTGCGTGCGTGTGTGCTTATACACGTGTAAAGCAGCAGTATCATTAAAGAGCCATTACTGTCTGTGTCTATCTCCATCTCTGGCTTCGAAGGCCTTTCGGATGCACATGCTGTATTCTGATGCACTTCTGGCAGGGTTTTTAATAGATGTCTTAATAAAAGGCAGGCCTCAGCATGCGCAAACACACATTCACATATTAAAAACGAATTCCTAAGGACAGATGTCTGTTTATTAACACAATCACATGTGACAGGGTAAGACACAGACACATTAATGGTTAACAGACATAAACTCTGACTGATTATTTAAAGGGCTATTGTACATCAAACAGACCACTGCAGTTTGTTGGGCTGGCCATCAGCGGTGGTTGAGTTGGGTAATCTGCTGCCTCCCTCTGCAGTCGGCTGAATTGATCCCCTGGTGAGGCAGGGTTTTTCCTTTCTAGAGTGCAAAATAGGTCATCCTTCAACGTTTGAAGAACCTGGACAAATATCTGATGGTGCAGATCTGAACACACACACACACACCTAAACTTGGATCACACACAGCCACATTGTGTGTCAGGCAGTGTTAGCTGAACAGTAAAGCAAGAAAGGAACATTAGTGATGTAGTCATTATTTAAACATGAGTAGTCTTTGCTTTTACACCCTAGCTGTGTTGTTGAAGCTGTCTTATATAAGAACTGGTAGACTTAGCAAGTATGGAGCAAGCAACCCCCTATACACACACTCTCCCACACACACGCACATGCACACACACATATACACACACGCAGGCACATGCACATACACACATAGACAAAAACTTGGATACAAATGTCATTCGAGGGGTTAAAAGTAAGTGTTTTTGTTTCCATAGTGATGGGCAGCTTCTGAGTCTAGAAGGCGGGACTTCCTCCAGCATACAGGAAGAGAGGTCAGGGGGAATGGCACGGAGAGAGGGACCCAGCGATTACGAACTTGCCCTGGAGAACAAGACCAAACAGGTGTGTGTATGTTTAGGTGGATGCATGTGTGTTGTTGGTGTGTTGCACTGTATTAAATGGTCAGTAATACATACACTGAGATCTTTTTGTCTCTGTTGATGAGAGAGAAGAGAAGTCGAAAAAACGCCAGCCCTTCTATCTCCAGGGCGACAGGAACATGAGGGATGATGAGTTGTCATGGTAACAGCTAATAACTGCTGCTGGCTACAGGAGATGTCTTTATCTTGCACAGAGAAGGGCGAAATGGACCTTGTGTGTGTGTGTGTGTGTGTGTGTGTGTGTGTGTGTGTGTGTGTCTCCGTCTTTCTCCCTGTCCTATTTTTCTCCCTCTCATTTTTCTGCATCTCCTTCCCACTCCCCCTCTCTATCTGCGCCTCAGGGGAAGAAACAGAGTTGAAACAGAATGTCTTCAAATGTCTTCTGTTTATCTTGTGTTTCTGGTGTCTCTGTCTGAGTGGGATTGTAGTCTGGTAAGGGGGTGTTGGACTGTTTTAGGAGAGAAGAGGGCTTGTTGTCTGGTGAGGGGGTGTTGGACTGTTTCAGGAGAGAAGAGGGCTTGTTGTCTGGTGAGGGGGTGTTGGACTGCTATAGGAGAGAAGAGGGCTTGTTGTCTGGTGAGGGGGTGTTGGACTGTTTTAGGAGAGAAGAGGGCTTGTTGTCTGGTGAGGGGGTGTTGGACTGTTATAGGAGAGAAGAGGGCTTGTTGTCTGGTGAGGGGGTGTTGGACTGTTATAGGAGAGAAGAGGGCTTGTTGTCTGGTGAGGGGGTGTTGGGCTGTTTTAGGAGAGAAGAGGGCTTGTTGTCTGGTGAGGGGTGTTGGGCTGTTGTAGGTGTCCTGCTTAGCTTTGGAGAAACAGAAACTTTAACAACTAGCGGCTTGTACCATGTGACCAAAATATCCCCCTCATCTTATCTCTCCACTATCCCCTTCTCCCTGTCTGGCTGTAGGTAGAGGAGTTGGAGCAGCGGTATGGTGGTCACTTGGTGTCGCGTCGTGCTGCGTGTCGTATTCAGACGGCGTTCCGGCAGTACCAGCTCAGTAAGAACTTCCAGAAGATCAGGAACTCTCTGTCAGAGAGCAAGTTGCCACGCCGCATCTCTCTGCGTCGGCCCAATCCCAACCGAGGCCAGAACCTCACCCAGCGGCACAGCTTCCTGTTAGAGACCGGGGGCCCCCCCATACGCCCCAAGACACCCCCACCACCCCCCTCGCGTTCCACCTCCTTGCCCCCCTCGACGTCGACCATGCCAGCCCCGGGCCCTTCGCTCACGCAGCTGGAGGACTGCTTCTCAGAGCAGGTTGGTTTTGCGTGTAGCACTTTAGCCCAGCATATTGTCATACAGTTCTCTTGCACGCGACGCCTAGCGTAGCATCATAATACATCTTACAGGAGGTCCTTGTCTAGTATTCTTATCTAACTTTCCAGGTGCGCTCTCTGGCCCATTCGATAGATGAGGCCCTGCGTGGGTGGAGTCTGTCGGAGGGGGTTGAGGGAGGGGCTGGGGGGTTGCTGATGGACCCTGGGGCATTTCGGGCGGCTGCTCAGAGTGCCTGTATGCCTCGCAGTGCCAGCTCCCTGCTCATGGCCTTCAGAGATGTCACCGTTCACATTGACA
The DNA here is from genome assembly GCA_016801105.1 of Esox niger. Taxonomy (NCBI): domain Eukaryota; kingdom Metazoa; phylum Chordata; class Actinopteri; order Esociformes; family Esocidae; genus Esox; species Esox niger. Next base: position 18,957 of record JACXGJ010007261.1, on the reverse strand, counting down.
CCAACAACTACACCGTCTCCACCACTACCACCTCCACTACCACCGCCACCCACGGCAACGCAGGGGCACCCGGAGGAGGGAGCAGACAAACCTCAATGGACAGAGGGGGAGGAGAAGGTGGAGAAGTGAGGAGGCAATCAACAATCTCCCAGCTTGGGGGTGAGGAGGAGTTCCCTGCCCCCCCTTCAAGTGAGGAGTTGTTGGTGGACGGAGGGTCGAGGAGGGGGTCAACTGTGACAGGGCAGGGGGGCGAGTCGGGGGCTCACAGTGGCTCAGAGAGACTTGGATCCACCTCAACCACCACCTCTGCACAGTCCAACCAATACAGCGGTCACCCATCATATCCCCAGTACCCCCAGTACTCCACCTATCCCCAGGCACACCACCCCCAGCCCCAGCCAGACTCCCAGACAGCCAGGAACCAGGCCCTGGTCCTCTCTGTGCCCAGAGACCGCTGCCAGGACCCTGCCTCCTGCCCATCCCCCACACTCTCCACTGACACACACCGGAAACGACTGTACCGCATCGGACTGAACCTCTTCAATGTGTAAGTACACACACACATCATGAATACGTCCCCTGACACAGGGTTGGATTCTCTTTGAACTAGTCACAATATGCTTCATACAGTGGAGCAAGGCCATTGCCCCGGGAAAGAGACACATTGCCTCACAAATTGCATGAAAAATTATCTTAAACTATGTGCACATTGTTTTTAATGAAGTGTGGTTTGTATCTGTCCACAATCAATTAAAATAATTGTTTTGAAAATGAAATCAGGGAAAACCTTATATACTAGGGTGAGTGCTCCGTACCTGTAAATGGAACACTTTTTGAGTATTGTTTATATTCAAAATATTTTATTTAAAGAAAATACTTTAGCTATTTTGGTATTTGTCTCATTTTCACAATACTCACAATGCATGTTAATCGCCCGTGTAGCTTTTGTAATTAAATTATTAAACCATTATGGAATTAATCACTGTGCGTTAACTTTTCTGTGTGTTTTTTTTATATTGAAATTTTAATTCCCTCCGTTTTTTTCGGGATTTGAAATGCTCAAGGTGCCTTTGATCCTTTCCTCCTCTCTTATTGTCTACTTGTCAAAACGCTTTGAAAATTATGCAAAAGACAGATCCCTCCCTTCATCATTTTCAGAATGAATGAAAGCATTACATTTTATTAAATAAAACAAATAGATTAAATTAATGCCACTGCACTCGCCGGTATGTGTCTTAAAGTGGGACCCTGTGTAGCTCAGGTCAAGCAAGTCACTCTATAAAACACTGACTGCGAAAGGACTGAAATGTAAACACGTATACTCACTGAATATTGAACAACCTTGAAAGCAGCATTAATGATGTGATGGAATGATTTATTGAGCCTTCCTTCTTTTAATTAATGGTGTGATTCTGACATTGTAGGATTGGTGAGAGACTATCTGTTTGTCCAATGAGTGTTATTGATTAACTGAACTTGTCCCGCCTAGTGTTTTACCTTCCCAAATCCTACAGAGTCACCCCGCTCCTTGACACACTCCATTGGCCTCCTAGTCCCACCCCTGGGGCTACACCTCTGATGGAAAGAGTAAAAAAGAGAGAAAGAGAGCGAGAGCGTTGATCTCTATTTATAGTAGTATACACGGTTGGCCTGCAGCCTGTAGTTAATGTAAATTAGCTAATGTGCATCATGATAGAGCTGTTACATTATGGTCTTATAACCACATAAACATCCACCCACATGTACAAACAAAACCCTTACTGAACATACTCTGATATGGTTTTGTCGTTGTTTGCTGTAGGAATCCAGAGCGGGGCATCCATTTTCTGATCACGCGTGGCTTCGTCCCAGACACGCCCATGGGTGTGGCTCACTTCCTGTTACAGAGGAAGGGCCTAAGCCGACAGATGATTGGGGAGTTCCTTGGGAACAGCAAGTTGCTCTTCAACAGGGACGTTCTGGAGTGAGTAAAGAAACGCAAATAGACAAATGAACAAATAACCAAACATACATACTTAAATTAATGCATAAGGCAGTATATTTTACACATACATGCACACACACAAACACACACACACACACACATGCTCTCACACTTTAAAGAGACACAGAGAAAGGGAGAGAGTGTTTTGCTTAGAGGAAAATAGGTCACTGCACTCAGCAAAATGTTTTCTCTCTCCCTCTACTCTTTCTTCTCTCCTCTCTACTCCCCCTTTCTCTTCTCTCCCACCTTCTCTTCTCTCTACTCCCCCTCAATCTCGATCTCTCTGTCTGTCAGTCTCAAACAGGTTTCTTTGACATTATCCTTTGGGCTGAATTTTTCTATATGCATTTGTTGTGTGTGAGTATATTTGTGTGTTTGTACGTGTGTTCCAGGTCAGTGCTTCTGTGATGGAACTATGACAAAAAAGGGCAAAAATGCCAAGAGCAGTTGTACATTCTCTCAACCTCTCTCTCTCACACACGCATACACACACACACACACACACACACACACACACACTCATAACCATGACGTCAACTGTGAGATGAGAGAGACATACGAGACTAACCTGTCATGCCCCGTTTCTAGCTGTGTGGTGGATGAGATGGACTTCTCAGGTATGGAACTGGACGAGGCTCTGAGGAAGTTCCAGGCTCACATCAGAGTCCAGGGAGAAGCCCAGAAGGTGGAGAGGCTCATTGAAGCTTTCAGGTCAGACTCTTCCACTAATCACCCTCAGATTCTCTGACTAATAAGCCAATCAGGGTTACTCCAGAGGCCAGTACTTCTGGTTCCAAAGTGCTAGAATCATTATGTTCCAGCCTAGCAGACCACCTGACCTGACTACTAAACAACCATCCATGATGGGTGTGTGCTAAATATCATTGATGAGCTAAATCCCATGGACACATCAAAATGTCTGATCGATTCCAACCTCATACAGTTAGGTCTGGAAAAAACTGGACAGTGACACAAGTTTTGTTATCTTGGCTGTTCACCAAAATATATTCAAGTTACAGGTAAACAATGAATATGGGCTTTAAATGCAGTCTCTCAGCTTTAATTCGTGGGTGTACATCCAAATTTGAAGAAGGATTTAGAAATGATAGCTCTTTGATATGACCGTCTCACTTGGAAGGGACCAAAAGTAATTGGACAGTTGACTCAAAAGCTGTTTCATGGACAGGTGTGGACTATTCCTTAGTTTTTACTTCATCAATTAAGCAGGTAAAAGGTCTGGAGTAGATTCCAGGTGTGGCATTCGCCTTTGGAAGCTGTTGCTGTTAACCCACAACATGCTGTCAAAGGAGCTCTCAATGGAAACAGGCTATCCTTAGGCTGCAAAAAAATCCATCAGAGAGATAACAGGAACAGTAGGAGTGGTCAAATCAACAGTTTGGTACATTCTGAGGAAAAAAGAAAACATTGATGTGCTCTGAAACACAAAAAGGCCTGGACGTCCACTGAAGACAACAGTGGTGGATGATTGTAGGATCCTTTCCATGGCAAAGAAAAACCCCTTCAAATCGTCCAGCCAAGTGAAGAACACTCTCCAGGAGGTAGGCATATCATACCAAGTCTACCATAAAGTGACGACTTCACAAGAGCAAATACAGAGGGTTTACCACAAGGTAAATTCACAAACCTCAAGATTAGAAAGGACAGATTAGACTTTGCCAAAAAAGATCTAAAAAAGCCAGCCCAGTTCTGAAACAGCATTCTTTGGACAGATGAAACTAAGGTCAACCTGTACCTGAATGATGGGAAGAAAAATATTTGGAGAAGGCTTAGAATGGCTCATGATCCAAAGCATACCACATCATCTGTAAAACACGACAGAGGCAGGGTGATGACATAGGCATGCATGGCTTCCAGTGGCACTGGGTCACTAGTGTTTATTGGTGGGGAGACAGAAGGCAGTAGCAGCCGGATGAATTCTGATCTGTATAGGGATATATTGTCTGCTCAGATTGAGCCAAATTCTGAGAAATTGAGTGGATGGGGATTCACTTTACAGAGGGACAATGACTCAAAACATACTGTGAAAGTAACCCAGGAGATTAAGGCAAAGAAGTACAACATTCTGCTATGGCAGTGTCAATCAGCTGATTTCAACCTGATCGAGCATGTAAATCACTTGCTGAAGACAAAACTTAAGACAGAAAGACCCAGAAACAAACAACTGAAGACAGCTGTAGTAAATGCCAGGCAAAACATCAAAAAGGAGGAAACCCAACATTTGGTGATGTCCATGCATTCCAGACTTTATGCAGTCGTTGCCTGCAAAAATTCTCGACAAAGTATTGAAAATAAACATTTTATTTATGATTGTGTGATGTGTTAATTTGTCCAATTACATTTGAGCTCCTGAAATAAGGGAATGTTTGCAATTCCTAAAAGTTTCATATTATGTTTTTGTTCAACCCTTTGAATTCAAGCTGGAGGTCTGCACTGCATCTCTGTTGTTTCATCTCAAATCCATTGTGGTGGCATCCAGAGCCAAAATTATGAAAATTGTCAGTGTCCAAATATTTCTGAACCTAACTGTACCCCAATTTAATGAACCAAACAAAAAACTAAAATTTTAATTAAATGGCTAAAATTAGGATAATGTGCACTAAAACAGACACAAATTATTAGAAATTCAATAGAGAGTTACTTTGGAGGGTCCAGCTTTACATAATGATTTGAAACTTGCTTTGGTTTTGTCTTAACCATAGAGGTGTATTGTAACACAACATGCTAAGATCAAAAGACGTATTGATGACCACTGGCAATCTACGTACGGCTGGTCGTGCCAACAAATTCAGACTGAGCTGACCAAAAGATGCTCATAGAAGACTCTAGCAATCTCATGTTAACATCTAGGGATCTACCTTCCCCTTTTGCTAATCCATGTTGAAGTGTTTGTGTCCATTGAAAGAGACTGCACAAACCTGGCCTACATGGGTGTTCAGGAATGAAGAAGCATCTGCCCATAAAAAAGAATATCAAGAAATGACTGACATTAATGTGACAATACATGTGTAATGACCGTAAAGTGTCTTTTGTACAGATGAGTCAAAGGTAGAGTTACTTGGCAAAACCCTGTCTTTGAACAGAAGAACACTATATCAACCATAATGTATCAAGGCGGTAGCATTAAGGTTTGGGGCTGCTTTGCAGCCTCAGGTCCTGGCCAACTTTTGTTTATCAATTACTATGATTTAGGCTTAGCTCAAATATCAATTTCACCAAATATGTACAGAAAATTTACTATTTTCCAGAGGTTTATTTACTTTTTCAAATGATTGTACATAGCGGTCTCCCACATCCAAAAAGAGCAGTTAGTGGTGTCAAGCCCAGGGTCTTGCCCTGTATGGACCAAGTCATACCTCTCGGAGAGACAAGTGGTTCCAGTTCTTTATGGACCAAGTCATACATCTCTGGGAGAGACAAGCGGTTCCAGTCCTGTATGAACCAAGTCATATCTCTCTGGGAGAGACAAGCGGTTCCAGTCGTATATAAGGGTAACTCAGGGTAACATAGGAAGTCATTTTAGCTGAGGTATTATTCTGTGGCAGCTGGCAAGCATCTACCATATGCAAATGTGAAGATAAAAAAAAACTAGCTGGTGTAGAAATAGATTTGTTACATAATCACATAAACACACGCATACAAACAACACGCACACACATACGCACACACAGGTCCTCTCCAGACTCACAGTGTACAGTAGGAAGCCTCTGTGTAAACTCTGTGTGTAACCTAGAAGATTAATTCACCTTGTTTTTCTACTGAACCAAAGCTGCAGTTGAAACCCCACCTCTCCAAGCTGCCACCAGTGCATATGATTAAGCAACCCTTTTGTTACCGGTAAAGTGCTATACTGTAACCTCTGTGCCTCGTATCGCCCCTCATGACACAGGTGCAGAAGCCATGACATCATCAGCCTTTAGCATAAAAGGAGTTCTCTCCTTCTATCAGTCCTTTGCTCTGCTTCAGCCTTTGCCTCTATCTCTCTCTCAGCCTCGGTCTTGGTTTCAGCCTTGCTCGTCCACTCTTTCTCTCGACATCACAATTTCCTTCTCTGTCTCTGTTTCACTATTTCCCTCCGCCCCAGAACGAGATACTGTATGTGTAATGATACCTCTCTCTCCCTTCGTCCCTCAATTTTTTCATCTCTCCAGAGGTATTGTGTGTAATGACACCTCTCTCTATTTTCATCCCTCCATCTTTCCTTCTGTCCAGTCAGAGGTATTGTATGTGTAATCCTGAGGTGGTACAGCAGTTCCATAACCCAGACACCATCTTCATCCTGGCCTTTGCCGTGGTCCTCCTCAACACTGACATGTACTCCCCAAACATCAAACCTCAACGCAAGATGGGTCTTGACGACTTCATACGCAACCTACGAGGTGATTGCTGGTGTGTGTGTGTATGTGTGGTTTGTGTGTGTGACTAAAACACATTTATAAACTGTGTCTATATTGTATGGGGAGTTGCATCATTTTTATACTCTGACTTTTGTGTTGTTTTTATTAGCATACTGAAAAAAGGATGTCCACAAAAACTAGGAACAGTATGAAGCTGATGGTGGTAATTTAGGGACAGTGTGTCTGTGTGCGTGACAGCGACTAAGTATAATAACAAGCTGCAGAAGCCCTGCAACATTTATGATAGTGTTTCTGGTGTTACAGACGAGGGGTTATTTATAGAAGTCGCACATAGAGGTGCTTTGTACATTTGAATACAGACAGAGTCAATTCCATTTGAACTAGCCCATGTCAGACTTCTGGTTGAAAGAGGCCTTGGCAGAGCGGAAACCTTGACTCAAGTGGAAGAAATGCCGTGAACGGAAACCTGAGACACTTCCATTAGTATAAGTTTCAGATAGTTTCATATGTTTCAAATAGTGTTCCAATCAAATATATTTAGGCCTACTATTGTGTGCATTTATGGAGGTAAATTTATATGTGCAGTAAGCCCACAAGCAATCTATGGAGGAGACTTTAAAACAAGTGACAGACATTAATCATCAAAAATGTTGATTGGGGATGATTGGGGTTGCCCAATATTTTTTTTATAGAACATTAGTTTTTCACATAGATAATCATTATTCCACTAAGTGCTTTAGTAGAGAAAGAGCAATGTAACCCCCTGATGCTACCCTTGTTATTCTCATTTAAATTAACTAAAATGCACAAAGAAATGTATTATTTAAAACAGATATTAAAATACAAATGTATTTCAACCCAGGTTTGGATCCATGTTTTAATTCATATAATTTGTTCAAAATGTGAATAGTGTTAAGGGAATTAGTTAAACAAAAAAATGATGTCAGCCCACCAACCACCATAATGCCATTTTTGCATGAACTAAATTTTGGTCTTATACAATCATGAAAAGCATAACATACATTACTAATGTCAGTGTCTTAGATGTAGACTGAGTATTAAATACGAGCTAGGGGCTACTCATGTTCAGCTGGAGATGGTGCTTCTGTTGAGTCTCCTTGCTAGTACAAAACACAAGGTTTCCCTCTGGTGGGGAGATTCAACCGACAAGGATGACTGACATCAGCCAGTCCTGTGATGTCCTGCCATTTATCGAGTCAGAAGCAGGAGTTGGGTGAATTTGGTTGTCAGGGCATTTTCTGGATTTCCTCTCTGGTTCCTCTTCTCTGACCGGTATAGTGTTTTCTCAGGAGTGGACGATGGAGCAGACATCCCAAGGGAGATGGTGGCAGGGATCTATGAGAGAATCCAGCAGCGAGAGCTACGCTCCAATGAAGACCACGTCAACTACGTCAGCCGAGTGGAACAATCCATACTTGGCATGAAGACTGTGAGTGTGCCGTGAATGGGTGTGTGGTTTAGAAAGTGAGAAACAGAGAGTAGTGGTCAATCATTCAATCAACCAAATTCAACAGTGGTTACAAACTGCTTTTATGAAACACCCAACCAAAGAGCAAGTAACAAAAAGTTGATGCACAGCGGCTGGGAAAATCTCCCTAAATGGCTGAAACTTAGGAAGAAACCTAGAGAGGAACGAGGCTCAGAGGGGTGACTAGTCCTCTTCTGGTGGTGAACTTTTTAAGAGTACAAATTGTAGTAATTACTAAATGCATGTAAGCTGTGTCCAGAGTCTATAAAACCTAATCCAAATCAGAAGCATGACCAGATGGAAAAGGACAGGGACAACACAGGTGGGAATGGTCAGTAGAGTGGCAGCTGGAATCGTCAAGTATTCATCTTGATCTGCCACAAAACCAGGACGACTTTAGACAGGGACAGCTACGAGTGTTTCGTGTCAGATACTCCTGAGTTGTGGTCCAAGACATCATGTCATCCTAAATTGAAACGGAGAAGGAGACAAGGAAGATTTGGAGTGCACATTCCTTAGATAAACAAGGGTTTACAATGGAGAAAGAGTACTGACCCTACTCCCCTGGCACAATAATATAGCAGCCTAAAACCTTGGGGCTGAGACGGGGAGTCCAGTAACACTGGCCCTATCCGAGGACAGGTCCCAACAAGCAGGAAGTCAATCCACCCACATTGCCAGATATCAACCAAAGGGACACCAACCAACCTCAACCACCCTGAAAGAGGGTATCGCCCACAGAGTTTACTCCCATTGTTCATTGTTCACTCACAATTATGTATTCATTTATCAAGATGACCAGAAAGAAGAGCATTGGGGTAATCTCATTTTGAAGTAACAAAAGCATGGATTTGTTTTTTTGCATCAAATTTGGATTTTTGCAATGTTCCGAAGATGGAAAAAAGCAGCTCTTGAGATATATTTTACACCGATCAGCCAACACATTATGACCAATGACAGGCGAAGTGAATAACAAGGATTATCTCATTATCATGGCACCTGTCAGTGTGTGGGATATATTAGGCAGCAAGTGAACCTTCTGTCCTCAAAATAGATGTGTTAGAAGCAGGAAAAATGGGCAAGCATAAGGATCTGAACAGCTTTGACAAGGGCCAAATTGTGATTGCTAGATGACTGGGTCAGAGCATCTCCAAAACTGCAGCCCACTGGCGTGTTCCTGGTATGTTTAGTTTAGATCATTTGCAGATTATTCACTGTGTCATTGATGAGCAAGCCTGGAAGTGTATCAAAAAATCTTTACAGCTTTTAAAAGTTATTTTTTGATCTGCAGGTGGATTTCTTGTTGTAACGGGAAATGTAATAAGACAGTTTTCTGATATTCCAGGATTATGAGGAATAATATCTATTTCTGGTGGCAGGACTTAGGCTAAGGTATGATTGTGGCAGTGCGTTGGACCTAAAACATGTTGGACAAAACCCTTTGAGGTAATTACCCTTTGAATAGTATCTGCTATGACTACAAGGTTAGACAAGAATGCTGGAAGCTCACTGAGGATAACTGTGTATGGCCGGGGGGCCTGTAAACAGTAGCTATGAAAAAAAATTCATCAGCCTGGTTGGCTTTCATGAGTAAAACTTCAAAAGATGTAAAATCATTGATGTGTTCAAGAGTAAATTGTTCTTTTGTGTCACAAATGGCAACCCCGCCTTTCAGGATGCATGCGGGATAAGATCACAAGTGTAGCCAGGGGAGGCCTCATTTAAGGTAGAAATTCATCAGGTTTTAGCCAGGTTTCACACATGCCAATTACATCCAGTTTATGATCAGTGATTCATTATTTTCCTGCAATTACTTTTAAAGAAATGGGTCTAACATTAAGGAGTCCCATTTGGAAATGTGAGGTAATACAGCAATTTTTATTTATGACCTAGGTGGGGGAACGCTTTATATTAATACGATTCCTACTGTTGGCACTTTTCTCAGCCTGGAACAAGTCATAGTCTCTTTTGTAGTTGAAAAGTTTTTTCAACTACAAAAGTGTGCAACCTTATTTGCAACTATAAAAATAACTTATGTGGCTGTTTTACCTTCATAATGTTCTGCTTTGCATCGTCAGACATTTTCGTCCTAAAGTCATTGGTGCCAACATGAATAGCTAGATTTTTGTACTCTCTGTACTTGCCAGTATTAGACTTCGCTAGCACCAACACCAGATTTGCGGCAATGTCCGTGTCCTGTAAACAGTGTATGCTCACCGGACGATTCTTTAGTCTGATAGGTAATAGAGTCGCTGATAACTAGTTTCCAGTTTTTCCCGGTCACCGTTAGAAAATGCCTGCCGATCATTCCCCTTAGACGGTTCAGGGATGGATTTCAACTCCAGTGGGGAAAACCGGTTGAAAATCTATGTCGGCTCTAAACCCTGGAAGCTGGAACGAGTAAAAGCAAGCAGCTTATGGCACTTCAACAATCCCAAAGTTTATTAATTTCCATTTGTTTAGTTGTCAGAAATTTGTAAAGAGGGACATTTGTGAAGGTGTGTGTATGTGTGTGTGAGAGGGAAGTTATTAATACCATGGCTTGTGTGTTTATTTTCTGTAGATACTGTCTGTGCCACATCGTAGGCTGGTGTGCTGCTGTCGTCTTTTTGAGGTGGCAGACTACAACAAACCTCTGAAACAGAAACTGGCCAGCACCCAGAGAGAAGTGTTCCTCTTCAATGACCTCATACTGGTGAGAACACACATGCATCCACACACAAACACATTTGCATAGGAACAGTATGGCTGATGCCCATTCTGCTTTCCCCTCACACAGATCCTGAAGCTGTGTCCTAAAAAGAAGACTTCTGCCTCCTACACTTTCTGTAAAGCTATGGGTCTACTGGGCATGCAGTTCCACCTGTTCAGCAACGAATGTAACTACTACAGAGTTTCTCTACTACCACCAGTAATACTATCCTTAATAATATTACTAATAGTACTAGTACTGTCACTACTACTGAACTACTAATACTACAAATACAACTACTTCTACTGTTCTACTACTACTATTTCTACTACTACTATTAATACTACTACTACTACTACTGTTGCAACTCTCCTATAACACTGTACTGTTGAATACATAACTATTAGTTGTGACACTGCCAGATTATCACTGTCCGGGTTACATAGTGTTTTGTGTGTGTTCAGACTATGCTCATGGCATCACCATGTTGAGTCCGTTCTCATCAGAGAAAAAGCAGACGGTGAGTTTCTGCTCCCCCAGTGGGGAGGAGCTCAGGAAGTTCACGGAGGAGCTACGGGAGTCCATTACTGAGGTCAACGAGATGGAACAGATACACATCCAATGTGAGCGGGCGCACGCACGCATGCACACGCACACACACACACACACACACACACACCATTTCTGTAATGATCTGGTCATATCTCTATGGTCTCATATTTGTTTGTCTACAGGGGAGCTGGAGAGAGAACAGGGGGGCCAGACTCACCCTCCCCACACCAATGGAGGACAGATGGACACAGTCAGTGGACTGACAGGAACCCCGGCCGGTAACAAAGAACTTAGCCACTAACGTCATCACCGGATCACCGGAAAACATGTAGAAAGGCAACATACGCCACAGCACTTTTGACTTCATTTACATGCTTAGGACCAAGAAGAATGGCAAGCGTGCTGTTATTCTACGCTTAGATTGGATTTACGATTTGTCACCGCAGTCCCAACTGTTCTGTCCTTCAAATCGACCTGCTGCTACTGGGTCTGTGCGCGTCTTAACCACTCAGATTTAAGCAAATCCAAGGTCATGCAGACCAGGTACAACACTCAAGGTATATGCTCTACTTTCCACCAGCAACTTATTTGTAGTGGATATGTTCTGGGCATTCAAATAGTTATTTCCATAGACACCATGTACAGGTAAGTATCATAAGTGTTTCTGTTGATGAGATGAAAGGCTTATTGCAGTTTGTGTTGATTATTAACGGATTAGATGATTCAAGTACAGAATTTAAAAAAAAAATGTTAAAAACAAAACCCGTGTTCATGTTAATGTTTCTCCTACACCATCAACCGATCATCCTAAAAGGACATTCTAGGCAGGAGAAGTTCCTCTAAATAAAAACTGAATTTCCTCTAAACAAGCATACATACAATTCTATACAAAATAAGCATTTTCTATACAATTAGTGCTTAGCTATGAATCAATATATGTCAATATGTCATATACATTTTCCTTTCTCATACAAAATAGTTATAAATGTAGGCTATTTATTTATTGTATTTTAAATCCCAAATTGTGGGAGCTGCTAAACATAAATTACACATTCATGTTTTTAAATCTGCTCGTGTATACTTTCCAGTCCACTGCATAGTTTTAGCTCTTAATGTTTTTTCATATGTAATGCTTTCACCTAAATAGTGATCTGAAGTGATCTGTGTTAACAGCAACAGATGTCTATTCATAAACCATATTTACCACAGATTAATTACATCATCCTGTAAAAGGTTTGGAGTTTTTCTGGTTAGTTTGCCAGATCCTGAAAAAGTAATGGCTTTAGTTTTGTTTTCTTCGTCTGTGATGCCGTCTCTATCTGAAACACTTTGTTTCTCCCTCAGGCCAGCAGGAGTTGTATGACAAGACTGGCAACAACACCGTGGAGGTAAGTCATATAAACGCTTTGCCTAAGGTAAGTGTATGTGTGAGAGATTCTAGGAAAATACAGTCAGGTGAGGAGTAAAGAGATCGTTCTCAGCTCTCAGCTTATCAGCTCCTTCCAGCTCTGTGTGCTGCAAGAGGGCTACATTTAACCATCAGCAATCTGCTAACAGGAGCCAGTAACTATTTATCACCTGCTAATGCAGGGTTAATTATTAACGTCCTGCGTGTGGCTGGTTAGGTATTAGCCTTCTGTTAACACATCTGCTTTCACACCATCATAAGCTTTTCCAAGCCCTGCTGGCTTGCTGCCATCTTCTTGGCTAAACTCAGGGTTAATGTGTGTGTGTGTTTGTGGACATGTGTATGATTTAAGCCCAGTTCCCTCACTCCAAAATATTTGTTGTACAGATACATATCTTTGTTGGAGACACCATGCCCTCGGTGTCATCTCTGTCCACACACTCTCCTCCTTCTCCACACACTCTCCTCCTTCTCCACACACTCTCCTCCTTCTCCACACACAATCTCCCTCCTCCACAAACTGTCCCTCCTCAACTCTCTTCTCTTCCACACTCTTCTCTTCCTCCTTCCTCCACACTCTCATCCTTCTCCACACACTCTTCCTCTTCAACACACTCCCTCTCCTCCACAAACTCTCCCTATTCCCTTATTGAGTTGTTCCAGAGTTTTAACACTGCATTTTCCTACAGTAAAACACAGGTGTGTCTCTGGGCAGGCTTGTGTATGTATGTATGTGTGAGAGTGATAGCATGTGCTCGCTCCTTGCATGCCTGCATGCTGTCAGTGTCTAACCCACCAGAGGGCTGCTGTAGGCTGCGTCCAGGCTGGTAACTCCTCATGCCATTCTCTGGCTGTTTCTAAACTAGGTGTCAATTCACAATAGGCTGCTGCAGACCTACCACATGACCCAGCCCAGCCCTGATAGGCTGCTGCAGACCTACCATCTGACCCAGCCCAGCCCTGATAGGCTGCTCCAGACGTACCATGTGACCGGTCCTGACTCCACCCAACTGGCTCTGGCAGCTCCCCCTGCCATGCTAAGCCCCACCCATCCCGGGGACCTTCGCCCAGACACCCTCATTCAATGCCAGCAGATTGTCAAGGTGATTGTTGTGGACCAGAGCGGCCGTGGGCGAATGGAAGCCTTCCTCAGTCAAGGAAGTCCCTCCTCCCACCACCGTCTCATCCAATCAGCAATGTCCACGCCAGTACGGGTCAGAGAGGGATCTGAGCCCCCTCTGCCACCCCCTCCTCCCCCCTACAACCACCCTCACCAGTACTGTCCCCCCGACTCCCCCTTGCCCCTCCCACACACCCTGCCTCACCCACTCCGCAGACGCAACTCTAGTGGCTCCCGAAGCCTTGTCTGACACAAGGCCCTACGCCATTGACCCCACCATGCTAAACCCGCGCCCTCTGACCTTTTTATTTCATAGTCATGTACAGAGACACAGAACACAAAGACACGGTCAAGGATGGAGGAAGGGCGTGATGATGAACGTAGACAGAGTAAGAGGAGGTAAGGAGACACTGGGGACAATAGAGAAGATTCAGTAGAAATCAAGGCATCTGTACGTTGTTGTGGAATATGATATCATTTCTACAAAGACATTTTCTAACCTTGCATCTGTGATGTGTGACGTGTACCTGGCTTTAGAAAACACCCTTTAGGACCCCCTTCCATTCTATACCCTAATATCACAACCAATGGATTTCCTCCCAGTGAAGGGAGCTGCCTGGACATGTTGCCTGGTCTCCATCACATCTTCAACTCTCCAGGGCTTCTGCCCTCCTGTTTGTCAGTCTATGTTTCGATGATGTGTTACAAGGTGATCATTAAATGCAAATAATACTCAAGATTTTTCTAAGGAAGTGAGTACATCAGAGAAGCTGACTGTAGTGCCGGAGTCCTTGCGTAAGATTACAATGTGTCTCTATTCGTAACCGATTCGTCCAACTTCTATCCTGATTATATTGTGGGTTATGTGCATTTGTGAGATTATGAGGGTGTGCCATTGTGTGTGAGTGTGTGCATGTAAAACAGTGTGTCTGTCCGTGTGTTTGTATGAAGCCAATACTATTGTAATTCTCAGAGGTTTTGTTACATGGGTCTAAACCTTACACTCAGGAAACACCAGTAATGACGACACGCTGTTCAGCATTCTGACTTAACATTTGATTGGTTGATAACATCACCTTTCAATCTTATTGGTTTGTAATGTTCTATTCATTATTGGTTGATAAAAAAGATGAACATTGTATCTAATTCTTTGATAATCTGTATCTTTTACATTCTATCTGATTAGTCCTGTTGAATATGCAATGTTATGTTCTGAATTTAAAGGGTTAAGTATTATCCATTCTCACATGATTAACCTGTTATATTTTTCACTGGACTGCATGTCACAGTACACACACACACACACACACACACACACACGCACAAACACACAGACACACACACACACACACACACACACAGGGCATCAAAACAGAGAATGAAGTATGTTTTATCAGATTATTGAATCTGTTTAATTATTATAATTATTGATTGTTGTCACATCTTTTCCTTCCTGACTGTCTGAGGGATTTGGTACTTAGTGATCCACTGACTGATCCTCTAATTGTTGCACCATATTATTTCATCAGAACACTGGAGATGTGTATATAGGAGATATAGATTTAATAGAGAAGTCATGGGCTGAGTGGCAGTGTGTGCATTCATGTATTTGTACAGAGAGGAAGAAAATGTATTTAGTTTGGAAGATAAAATAATATTTGTTTTTCAGATTATAGGGCGACAGAACCCCCACTGTTGCCATGGTAGGCAGAATAGGCAGTCCAGTTACCATGGATATGAGCACCAAGATGATGACACATCTACACGATGACATCCCTACATTATCAGGGCTCTGTGTTAAGGGCTATACTGTAGCTGTGACTGCGCTTGCGTTAGCATTAGATGGTTTAGTGGACGTGAGCAGCAGTCAAGGTAGACCTTTTAGCATGTTCTGAAAGCCCAACATGTAATCGCCCTAGCCCGGGTCACCTGTCCTGCACCCACCTGGGAGATGTGCTTCACTGAGCATCGTCACATTTATAAAGTATTTACTAAGAGAATATCATGTTTATAACAGTTACAGTGTTTATTAAATTAAGATTTCTAAAGATTTCTGTTGGAAGAGAATTAAAGAATAAAGTAGTTTGTACTCTGTCTTGAGTCCTGGCTTCTGACTGTGTGTGTGTGTTTTAGGTCTAACTATATATATTATATAAATATATTAAACCTATCCACCTTTTGCCGGTCCCCATGAGGCAAAAGTCAATTTCTGGCTGAGTGTTTAGGTTTAGGGTCAAACTTACTATGAACTTTAGAGTTAGAATTGGGGTTTCTTTAAGGTCCAGGCATTGTTGGTTAAGTTTAGGGTTAAGGTTAGGCATTACACCTAGGTAAGGTTTAGGTATAAATGTTACTTTATTGAGGTTAGGGTTAGGTTAAGCTTAAGATTTGGTTAAGGTTAAGATTAGGTTTAGGGTTAAGATTAGGGCAAGGGAGCATGCAATTTCTATTTTCTGGTCCCCATGAGGTTAGCTGTACAAACTTGTGTGTGTCTATGTGTGTGTGCAGGCTTGCATATATATGAGTGTTTGACCCACACTGATTTGAATGTATGGGCAGTGCAATGTTTTTGGACATGGACCAACTAGGGGAAATGTGATTTTTGGATTAGGGGTTAGGGTTAGGGAAAAACAATTTCTTGCATAAAAAAACCTTTCAACTAATGTCAATTTGATCAGGGACAAATAAATACAAGCACATTATTATTATGAACAAAGTATTGACAAAATGTATATAAGTTGTATACCAGTTGCGAACCACCTAGAGTGCACCCACAGACACCTTCAGTTTGAAACCCCCCACATCTAAATGGTACATCGTGACACGCAAGGGAGTAGTGCAGTCAATTATTTTACTTGATGTCTAAAACACAGATGTGAAACTCTCAAGAAACAACACATCAAGAACACCCCTAAATAGTGACATTTATAGCCTAAACCTTGTAATAACCCTAACAAACATAACTCATAATATAGTAACACAGGGACAAAACATAAACAAAGTGACACCACACCATTTGGCAGAATAAGTTAATGTACAAAAAACATTACAAGAATCCAATAAAATATACGGTAAGATGACTGGTGCAAACTACCTTTCTACTTGTGGACTTATAAAATATATACACAAGCCAATGTTACCAACCCTGTTTCTGGTTTGTGATTTTGACCCTTTGCCAGAATAGGGCAACCAACATCTGTTCCATTGGAAGCTGGAGAAAACTGAAGGCATTACTCTGGACTACAAAGGTCTCTCTCCTTTCACTCTCCTTTCTCCTCATCTATCTCCTCATCTCTGGGAGAGCAGTCCATCTGACAGGCAGCGGCTGTGTCCAGGGTTTGGCCACATGACCCAGGGATAGGTGTGTGTTTATCCACCGAGAACAGGCTTTACATTGTGGTCTCTTCCCATTCCAGCTCAACATCACCTGGGAGAGTGCAGAACAGACGACGTGACGTAATGTATATGTACGCTATTGTGTGTGTGTATGTGTGTGACCTCACCCTCCATAGCATCCAGTGAGTCCATCTTCTGCAGAGCAGAGTAGTTGACAAACCAGGTGGACTGGCTGTTTCCTTTACTGCTGAGTAGGTCCAGAGTGCTCTGGTGTAGGAACATATACTGGGCCTGGGGACATGAACACACAGAGATTATCATCTGGAAAACAGGGGGAAATTAGATCCTACTATAATAAAACCTATGCAAATTTCACTGTCAGAATACATCCTGATAATATGACTCATGCTGTATGACATGAGTCTGGCTGTATGACATGAGTCTGACTGTATGACATGAGTCTGGCTGTATGACATGAGTCTGGCTGTATGACATGAGTCGGGCTGTGTGACATGAGTCTGACTGTGTGACATGAGTCTGATTGTATGACATGAGTCTGGCTGTATGACATTAGTCTGGCTGTATGACATGAGTCTGGCTGTATGACATGAGTCTGACTGTATGACATGAGTCTGGCTGTATGACATGAGTCTGGCTGTATGACATGAGTCTGGCTGTATGACATGAGTCGGGCTGTATGACATGAGTCTGGCTGTATGACATGAGTCTGGCTGTATGACATGAGTCTGGCTGTATGACATGAGTCTGGCTGTATGCTCTCACCAGGTTCTGAACCATGCACATCCTCTCACTGCGGAGCTCAGCCACGAGGCCGTAGATGTCCACAAAGTCGTGATCACTGATGTGCTGGATCAGGTGGTCCAACGCGATGAACACACCCGTCCGGCCCACGCCGGCACTGCAGTGAACCACTATGGTCGTGTTGTCATGCCTATTAGCCCGGACGGCTCTGACAAACTGAATGAGGGTGGCGCTGGACTCGGGCACGCCATGCTCCGGCCACGAGGTGTAGTTGAAGTGGTGGACCACCATATAGTCTCCATGCTGGGGGAAGGGGGTGGAGACAGAGGGGGTGACCATGACGCCATCAGCTCACTCAGTCCGGGTATAAAGCAGGGAAATACACGCGGGCATTACCCTCTCCACTTTGAGATCTCTGACTGTCCAGTCAGGATAGATGTCCTCAGTCAGCTTGGTAATGATGATGTCCCCAAACACTGTCACCGGCTTGGTGTCTTCTGGCCAGTACTGGTGACAACGGATCTACACACCCGCACACACGGACACGCACAAACACACACACACACACACACACACACACACACACACACACACACACCATTTGGTGACAGCAGATCTAAACAGACATATCCCCACTACTGAGACCTTGGTGTGGTCTTTACCCTTCCTTTCTCATAGCACTGTGTGAGCATGGCGATGGTTCGTGTGCGAGTCTCCCAGATCATCCTCCAGAAGTCAGCCACAGTCCCGGGGAGAGGACCCTGGGTGGCGATAAACTCACTGGGACACAGATAGCCCTGGGGGGGAGATGCAGTAGGAGAGACACTTACAGTCAGGAAAGGGCAGAGTTCCAGGTCTCCAGCAGTGTCATAAACACAATGTGTTTACATGGCAAAGCTCAACAGGGGGTGACATGTCCTCTAAAAGTATGTGTGTGTATGTGTGTGTGTGTGTGTGTGTGTGTGTGTGTGTGTGACTCACTGAAATGTAGCTTGCGTTGATGTAGTCTGATCCAGGCATGCCAGGTTCAGACAGTAGCTTGACGCGGCTGTTGTTATCTGTTCAAGAGAGAGTGGTTAGGCTGTGTGTGTTTGTTAAGCTCAGTGAGGGGGTGTTTCTGTGTGTGTTTGGTAAGCTCAGTGAGGGGGTGTTTCTGTGTGTGTTTGTTAAGCTCAGTGAGGGGGTGTTTCTGTGTGTGTTTGTTAAGCTCAGTGAGGGGGTGTTTCTGTGTGTGTTTG
>JACXGJ010007260.1:0-31138 GCA_016801105.1 Esox niger | reverse complement strand
CACACACACACACACACACACAGACAGACAGTAGACTGGATGGTCAGTTACTATTAAACTGAGACAGTCAGGGTGTTTCTCTGTAAAGCAGGTACTTCAAGGTTGCATCATAGATTTGGCCAGTCAGTCATTTACTTACTTTGCCACATGCACACTCGCACATGCACGCACGCACGCACAACACACAAACCACCTTGGTTTCTACAGCCTTGAGGAGCTAAATGGTGTGAAACTGACTGTTGCCCCATCTGTCTTGTGGTTACTGTCTGTAGCTGTAGAGAGTGTTGTGAGGGAGGACAATGGGGTGGATGAGAGGGATGTGGAGAGGGAGGATGAGAGGGAGGATGAGAGGGAGGATGAGAGGGAGGATGAGAAGGAGGATGAGAAGGAAGAGGGCATTTGATGCAGGAGATAGAGAGGGTATTTTTGCTGAGGCTGTGTCAGGTTAATATAGTTAATCTATTGTCTTGATATGCAATAACACAACTGCTTCTCAGGCATATGTAAGCCCTTCTCCTTTGGGTGTGAAGTAAAAATTACAATCTTCAATTGGTAGATAAAAACTTTTGATGCTTAAATAAACATGAGTGCACTGTTTTCCTGAAACAGTGGCAGGGTGTTCTATCAATCTTTTCTTAACCTTTAAAGATACCTTGACTCTGTAAGAGAGAAGGCTAGGGAAAGTCGCTTGGTGTTATTTAGCAACCTGTCAAAGCTCTCACCTCAACGCTGGTCAATTACAATGTTAGACCCCGGGGGAAGGTGTTGAGGAATCAGGCCTATCTTGGACTACCTCTCCTGGGTGGAACCTGGCAGCTGAGTCTGGTGGGGGTGGATGGTCTAGAGAGAGGAGGAAGAGGTTTCCATAATTACATGTAGGCTCTGTGGATTTGCACCCCTCTCTCAATCTCTCTCTGCCCCCATCCCTCTCTCCCTCTCTCTCTCTCTCTCACACTAGCTTTCGTTTTCCAATTGACATTTTCCGTCAGAAATATCTGAAGACCTTCACTGACCCTGTCATTACATAACGTCATACAGAACCACCAGCCGTGGTCTTTTCCCTCACCTGGGGTTTAACAAAGTAGAGCAGGACCGAAGAAAAAGTGGATGAAAAAGAGACAGAAGAGTGAGCAAGAGAGAGAAGAAACAGACCAACCGCCATGTTTATTTTATGGTGTAAATTTTCCATGAGGCCATGCAAGCATTATGAGATGCCTTCTTAAGCCTCATTCACACCTGCAGCGTCAATGCGCTGTGATACACCGGAAGGTTATTCTTTTCAAATGGAACGCTGCGATTGGCTTGAAGCATTGCAGTGCTGATGCAGTTGCAGAACACTTGGTCTTGTGAATGCGTTGGATTTTGTATGCATGGAAGCTGGGCGGAAGTAGCAGCGAACGGTGAATGACAAACTTTTCTTTCCACTTACAGCAAACTTTTTCTTCAAAATGTCTTTAACATTCACGCTACCGAAAAGAACAAGAGATCACCGCACCTTTTTCTTTCCTTTCCAAAAAATTTAAACGGAAGGTTTTGCGTGAGGAACAGAAGGTTAAAAATAAAGAGACAAATGTACCCTTCTGTTCCTCACGCAAGTGTTTTGGAAAGGAAAGAAAAAGGTGCGGCCATCTCTGAATCTTTTCCGGAGCTGAATATTTCTTTGATAGTTCACTAACTACAATATTTACACATTTCAAAATGTAAGAAGATGCATTGTGCAAGCATATTACGCTTGACAGCTTATAATATTAATCTCCCTCTAAAATAAAAAGCTTGGAAGCAATTACTGTTCTAATAGCATTCAAGATAGCATTCGATTGGCTAGATAGCGTTGATTCAACAATGACACCAATGGCTGAGATCGCGAAAACAGGTTGATGGCTTTCACTGACTGACTGACTGAAGGGCTTAGGCTTTTAGGAGAGGAATTTCGTAGCTACTTTGGTCTGGACCAATGCCAATTCAATCAACCGTTCCAGACGGTAGGACCACAGACCAAGATGGACACGAAGCAGTGCGATTTTAGTCATCAAATTGACAATGCCTGGTCATTTGTCTCTGGTAAGAAGAATGTAATTGATATGTACCATATCTGAAACTAGGAACTAACAATCTAATGTAACGGGCTTGTAAAATAGCCCATGTTATGTAACCTGCTTTCACAATCTTTATCGCGTTGAGTTTTCTTAAGTAATGGGACTGATAAAGGTATGAAAATTCAGTAAAGTCTAAATCCCAGTTGGTTATGTTAGCAAGCTGCTAGCTAGTCAATAATTGGTAGCCTATGTAGGTAGCTACTTGACTTACAATATGCTCAGCGAAAATGATTCCCTCGCTTTTATAAAAAGCAGCATGCAACATCTGAATCAATGCGTTCTGAGTAAATGTATAGCTGCACAAAATGTTCTGCAAGCTTTCTGCTTTGACACTAAGTGTGATCGAGGCGTTAGACCCAAAGGAGCGTTGTTGTCCAAACGTAAACGTAATTTCCTCTTCTTCTTACAGACATCAGGGAAGACATGGGGCAGCATTAGAGAGACACAGACATCCGTCACACACACACACACACACACACACACACACACACATAAAAATGATTTAGCATTGGGAAAGAGACAGGACAGTGATTACTACAGCCAAGAGACGGAGACATCTGTCAGTGAAATAAGAGAGAAATGTGCAAGGACATATCCACGCACATACTCACCAGGTAACATAAAGCCGTCAAGCTTCCAGTGGCTTTGGCCCTTCATTATCAGCACAGAGATAAACAAAGGCTCAGCCTTACTTTCTCAATGGACTCATTTTAGAAACATTGGTTTCAACAGACCCAAGACCCCTTCTTTAGTCACTTTACAGCCCTGTTACCCCCCCCCCCCCACAGAAAATATCCCTGCTAGCCTCAAACCCCAAAAAATGCTGTTCCAATTATGAATCACAGCATGACATGTATTGTGTTAGTATAGTCCAGGGAAAAATCCCTACCTCTGAGTCAAAACAACTTGCTAAGATCTTTACACAGGTAGCGCCAACATTTACAAGTGCATTGTCTAAAACCACCCTCATGTCCTCAGCCCATGGACACGGGAAACCGCGGGAAAGCTCCGGATAAGACAGGATATGACCCAAATCCTCACCAGCGGTGGGTGTGACGTTGAAGGATGGTCCCTGACTAGGTCCCAGCAGCTCTCTGAAGGAACCAGAAATCAGGGCGCCAGGGACCCCTTTAACCAGATCCATGGGACAAGTCTTTCCCGCAGGCAGAGCAGGCTGGAATGGATGGGTGGACCAATATCCATGCTTGTGACTACGTTTCCATCTACTTAGTAGTATTTTTCCCGCACATTTAGAGTAAGTGCTGTACCATTGAAGGAGTCAGTGTCTGACATGTCAACCTGCTTCACATCCAGCAGAATCATTTCCTATTGTATCCAAGACACCTTACCCTCCTCCGAACAGTCGAAGCTACATTCTGGACGCCATGGAAAAGCTATCATTCTGGACGCCATGTCCATCCACCTGACCCCATTTGTTACTGCTAATTACCATAAAAGACCACCCCCATTCAAAAGGCAAGGACGCGATATTTTCATTTTAAACTTTTTTTCTCTGTTATTTACTAATCTTAATACTGGTATGTTCAACTTCAATCATATCAACATGGGAGGGAGTAGAACCTTTTTCACAGGATCATATGCCTGTGAAAAGGTTATGGGTCAGACACGATTTAGACAGTATATCAGTAATATCAACTAGCATTAAGAAATCTAGCATTTAAACAATTTATTCCACCTGCCGGGCCTGTTCCTCACCTGAAACAATGATGTCCCCAGGAATACACCCAAGTACATAATTCCTTATCTGCCCCATTTTATCCACCCAGGACAACAAAACAGCATTGGTTTAGTCTGTGTAAGTGTCAAATCCTGGCAAACCCTCTCTGCGTTATTTGAAGCATGTACACAGGTTTGTTGTTACTGCCCTCACCAGTATTCCTGCTCACTGTTCTTATTTAAGTTCTTCCTTCACTAGTGTATCATTTTTGTATTGTGTTTTAGTTTTTTTGTTAATAAGCAAAATGTATTCTGATTTCATGTGTCTGTTTCAGTTTTGTTGTATAGTAGTAGTAATCATTCCTGCACCTGGTCTTCTGCCAGCTCACACTCTTGTTCTCGGTCCCATGGCGAAGCCTCCGCCCTCTTCCGGTCCCTGTCCCATGGTGGAGCTTCTGTCCCATGGTGGAGCCTCTGTCCCATGGTGGAGCCTCTGCCCCATGGTGGAGCCTCTGCCCTGTCCCATGTTGGAGCCTCTGCCCTCTCCCTGTCCCATGGTGGAGCCTCCGCCCTCTCCCTGTCCCTGTCCCATGGTGGAGCCTCTGACCCATGGTTGAGCCTCTGCCCTCTCCTTGTCCCATGGTGGAGCCTCTGCCCTCTCCCTGTCCCATGGTGGAGCCTCTGCCCTCTCCCTGTCCTATGGTGGAGCCTCTGCCCTCTCCCTGTCCCTGTCCTATGGTGGAGCCTCTGCCCTCTCCCTGTCCCTGTCCCATGGTGGAGCCTCTGCCCTCTCCCTGTCCCTGTCCCATGGTGGAGCCTCTGCCCTCTCCCTGTCCCTGTCCCATGGTGGAGCCTCTGCCCTCTCCCTGTCCCTGTCCCATGATGGAGCCTCTGCCCTCTCCCTGTCCCATGATGGAGCCTCTGCCCTCTCCCTGTCCCATGGTGGAGCCCCTGTCTCATGGTGAAGCCTATTCCCTCTGCCCTTTCCCTGTCCCATGGTGAAGCCCCTGTCCCATGGTGAAGCCTATTCCCTCTGCCCTTTCCCTGTCCCATGGTGAAGCCTCCACCTTAGTCCCCCCCTTGACTTGCGGCTGACTTGGCCGGTCATGGACTGTGCCATGCCGTTACATTTCTATGTACTTGAGTTCTAGTTTTTCTGTTTTTATGTTCTGTTTGGATCCTCTGTGTTTATCGGTTTCACCAGTGTCTTGTTTAGTCTTGTAACCTTTGCCATGTAATTTCTATCTATTTTTATCTTTCCAACTTCAATTTTTTTCTAAGACAGGGACATTTGGGTCCACTTTACATTTCAATATTGTGAACCTAATCCTGGGACCAAAGCCATACTGGATGAGTTCACTGGGATGGGTTAACTAATATTTTTGTTATTCACAGAAATGCCTGATTCCCAGTATGTCAGACAGAACATCAGAAATTCCCCATAAAAACTGCTTTACTGTCATCAACATAACGCCATCAAAGAGAAATATCTATCTAAAATACATATACTATTTATTGGCTGAACTATATTATATTTAATAAAATCTCAATGTTTTCCTTTCGAATAGAAACATCAAATTAGCACATCTTGTGGGTGTTAAAAGGACAGAGGAGAGAGAGAAAGAGAGAGTGATGGAGACAAAAGTAACTAGAGAGATTGAGAGAAAAGGAGACAAAGTGATAAAGCGAGAGTGTGTTAGAGAGAGGAGAAGAGGAACTGCAGAGATGGGACATATGCTGGGGGATTGTCTGTCCCCATCTATTCTCTTCTGTAATGGCTATAGTGAAAGTCAATTGGTCTCTCAGAGGGGCTGTCAGCATTGTCATAACATGCAGTATGCCTGTCTTTCTCTGTGTGTGTGTGTCTCTATGTCTGTGTCTCTGTGTGTGTTTGTTTGAATCATGAGGTCCTTACAAAGAGCTCTAATTAGAGATAAGTCTTACCAAAAGCCCAACAGCGTTGCCTCGTAAATTACAAGCATTTACCTCCCACCAGTCTGGGAGACAAGTCCCTTTGTGGAGCTTCTCACTCTTCCTTTGTGTGTTTCCTCTTCTCTCCTCCTTCTCTTCCTTTTCTTCCTTCCTATGTTCCTACCCCTCTTCTCTAATCTCCTTCTCCTTTCCCCTCCTCTCTCCTCCCCTTGTTCCTCTGCTCCCTGCCCTACCGTATGTCGGGTTGCATATAGGGCTAGCTAGGCAGGCAGATTGAGCAGTAAATTAAATTAATGTAGGCCATTTCTTTACAATTTTTCATTCCTCTAAAATGATTGAAGCTGTTGTAAGAAGTTCATTAAAACACAAAACATTAGGCTCATTAAAAAACCATTAAAACTATCTCTAGGAGCTGATTTATGCCGGCAGTGCATGGACAGGAGGAGAGGGTTAGAGAGGGTGGGGGTGGAGTGGGAGGGGGCAAGTAGAAGAGGATATGGTACAACGAAACAATCACAGGTGGGGAAAAAGTGTTGGAAAGCGGAAAAGTTGAAGGGAAGAGGTGAGTGGTGGTCTATGTGGAGTCATTTCAAATGGGAAGGAGGGATGAAGCTGGGCAGAGAGAAGGATGGATTTTTAAGATAGAGTATCACCATTTAAGATTCTTTAATTTGGAACGTCCCTCTGCTGCTATTGTGTACACCCAGACAGATGTTTCTATAACCTCTCTGTCCCTTTCTCAAGTGTGTCTTGTTACACAAATTCTGCCTTTTTTGTCTCTGTCTTCCTTTTCTGTCCCTCTTTCCTCTTTGTCTCTGAATTCAGTTTCATTTATATCGATATGGCTTTATTGGCATGGGAAAAATGTTATTGTAATGTGGGCAATACCAAAAGAAAAAAAACATTCATGTGAAATCATCCTAAAAATCATTCAATAAGATAAATGTTTCAAATGTTATGTTATCAGCTTTGTGTGAAAATACATAGTTTTAAGTATGAATAATAAGGACTAGTAAAGAGATGAATATTGATTATGTTGACAATGTCCCTTCTGCTTTTAACAAACTGAGGTATGATTTTAATATACAAGAGACTGGCTGGATTTATTACTAAATCAGTCCTAAGAATATTAAAAAACGACTGCAGCTTCAGGTTATTGCTTTCAGGCTGTTATGAAACACAATATCTTGTGTCTTTTGTGGACTGCAGTTCTTAAGTTTGACAGTCATGGTGAGTTTGCTATGCAATATGCTAGCTAACCATGCCACGGATACAGCAACTGACTTTATATTATATGAAAGGGGAAAGGATTAGGCACACTGCTAATTAGTGCCGCACACATAGCAATGAATATGTTCCCTAACTAGCTATTGTTTCAGGGTAAGTGAGTAGTTAGTTAATGCGAGTCTCAGCTGCATCCTCTGACAGCTGCAGCAATGTGAAGATCTAATCAAATGCAGCGATCGCTGAGTTAACGTGCTGATATTCATAGACTGTTGATCAGGTGAAGAAACTGGATTCTGACCCATTTTTTATATATTTCAAATAGTGAATGAATTAATGTCACAAATGAATTTAATATATATTGAGAGTATTACAATGACAAGTATCAAAGATACACGTTTCCTGAGATTCAATATATTTGCCAGGGCAAAGATGCAGGCAGAAGGAAGGTAAATGCTAACTTTCCCAAACTCCACTATCCTTAAACTAAAGTAGTGTGGGTTGGCTAACTGACCTAAGGGAAAACAGAGCTAGTCTTGTAGAATAGCCCCCCTTATCATCCAGGGACACAGCCAATCTATGCCTCCTGACACCAAATTGTAACACACAGGTTCAGCATAGGGTGATACAGGCATGACCTTAGGTTCTGTAGTCAGACCAGACATGAACATTTGTAACATAAACTGATAAAAGAGCATGACAAGGACATCTGCGGACATCATTATGAATGGCTTTACTATATGCTGAAGAATCATCGAATATGTAAATATACATACAATTGCCATTTTTCACCTTCACAGGTGAAATCCTATATCGAGCAAGAATGGGAATACATCTGACTTTCAAAATTACAGCAATTGGTCTTCTCAGTTCCCAAACACTATAGTATTTTTAAGAGAAGCAGTGATACAACACAGTCCTTGTCCCAGCTTTTTTGAAATGTGTTGCTGGCATCAAATTCAAAGTGAGACAATAACATTTCTCAGTTTCAACATTCAGTATGTTGTCGTTGTACTATTTTCAATTAAATATATGGATACATGATTGCCCAGCTACAGCCCCGAAACCTGAAGGATCTGGAGAAGGTCTGTATGGAGGAGTGGGCCAAAATCCCTGCTGCAGTGTGTGCAAACCTGGTTAATAACCACAGGACACGTATGCTCTCTGCATTTGCAAATAACGTTTTCTGTACCAAATATTAAGTTCTGCTTTTCTGATGTATCAAATACTTAAGTCATGCAATAAAATGCAAATTAGTTATTTAAAAATCTTATGTGATTTTCTGGATTTTTGTTTGAGATTCTGTCTCTCACAGTTGAAGTGTACCTATGGTATAAATTACAGACCTCTACATGCTTTGTAAGTAGGAAAACCTGTAAAATCAGCAGTGTGTCAAATAATTGTTCTCCCCACTGTACATCCTGTTCAGTGAAATAGCAGTTACCGTATCTGAAGCAATCTGTGCATGCCATTTGTGTCAGAGTTAACCAGCTCGCTACTGTCCATAACAACATTAAAAAAAGCGTCATTTGACCTCAAAACATATGTGACTGTTTGGCTTCCTGTCACTATACGAGGGTGCGGGTGGCAATACATGACCAGGCCAGAGATGAGATCAGGGGATTTGTTCTCAGAGTATTTTCCAAATGTGGTCTTATCTGTTCTCTCTTCAGCCAATCAAAAACACATGAACGCAGATCTGGCACACCGAGTTTAAATTGACATGTATTCGTTTTTGCTCTTGTTTTTACGTTTTAAGACCAGAAATGTTGGAGAAGTTGAAGAAACTTGGCATGCTGTTTGCTAAGCATTTCCATATTTCCCCAGATGTGATTTGGTTCCACAGATTATTCTGTCCATGGATGTCAACAGACTTGCAAAACACATTGGGACCAAACAGATCGTCATGGGCTGAAGCAAACCTGTGCAAATGAAACTAAGCTTGGATTGTGAAAATGAAGCGCTTGTCGGCTCTCCTTTCATGCTTTTCTTCACACCATCCCAGCTGCAATAATGTCAGCTCACAAAACAGTCTGGGCTGATCAAAACTCATTCGGGGCTAGAGCCCTGAAAGCACGGGGCTGTGATGCCACTGTTTGGGTTACATTGAATCAGATATTTAATCTCTCATTCCACCTGATTTACAGTACTGAACACAGAATCTCCCAACTCCATGGTTATTGTTTTCTAGACCTTGAAAAGGTACTAATATCATTGTGGTGACCATTCATTTAAATACTAGAAATGTATTTTTAGATCGATAGATGGATAAAGATTGAAGATGAAAAACAATCATCAAGTTTTACTCTATATGGCATGTGCCATTTGTTTTGGAAAGAAAACAGGGTTTGAGCCATATTTTTAGGGTACTTAGAGCAGAGTGTCTCAATCTCATTTTCGTATACTATGTTTGTGCAGGAGAAGAATGTATATCATAGGACTTCTAGTATTTTTTATAATAATAACTAGGCATGAACGACAACCGAGAGGTTGTATGTTTAGGTTTGAAAAAGCCTTAAAATCTGGGATTGAACTTTCAACCCTCAGAGCTTGAACTTTCAACCCTCAGAGCTAGTGTTTGCACTTCACACCCATTTGACATCCACATTGGCAATGCCCTTGCATGACACATACCTACTGGATGGTAATAGTGCTCCCTGTTGACCCTGCTGGCAGGTTTTCAGAACCATTCCCGGAATTCTGGAGACCGTGACGGATGTCTAATTTTGACAGGGAACTGGCGCGACCTCATAGTTATTTACACCACAAACCTGTCAAAGTGCCCAATCAGTGTTCCAAAGATATGCACACACATACACGCAGACACACAAACACACACCCATAAACATAGACACGCACATTTATGGATTCCCAGGACTCTCTTGCTTTCTTCATTCTTCGTCTTTATTCTGCAGCGTAAATGACTCATTCAGAAGCAGAGCAGCTTGTGTCAGTTCTCTATGGATAAGGAGCAAAGAGAAGGATTGAGAGAGAAAATAGAGGTAGAGAGAGGGATATTTCAGTGTAGTCTGTCTTTTCACAGCTTTCCTCTGTTGAGTGAGGCTTTTGAAGTAATCTATGGTCAAGCTCTGTGCTTCTGTGCATCCAGAGAGAACTAGAAATAGGTCCATAAGCAGACCATCACAGCTCCCAGAGGAGCAAGTAAGGACTTGGGCGTCCCAAACGGCACGCTATGCTGCAATTTGGGATGCAAACCGACAACCCTACAACATTAAAGCCATCAGTGCAAGGAATTTTCCTCAGCCATCAGTCACTGAATGAACAGATCCCTTGAAATTAATAAAGGCTGCTATACTGTGCGTTGCCTTGCATCTATGGCAATTTAGTTAGAGGGGTACAAGTTTACACCTTAGAATGTTAATGAGGACGAGCGTTTGGAAAATTCATCCCGGAGAATGTAATCATGGTAATAATTTATTATATCCAATCTGACTCAATACCAACGATTTTTTTAAATACCTACATTATCACCAGTGACAATACTGAAGGCTGGGTGTAGTGATGGTAGTGAGCTTTACGTCAAGAAAAATGCGTTATAATGACCATATGTTCCTGAGGCCTACGACAATGCCTCAAATGGCTGCTTTCTCATCAGTCAAGTACAAAAGTTGCTTTTCACCCTTTAATTATAGTTGTCATTGATTGTGTAGCAATCCAGAACTCGGGGATGACAACTCTGGTGTCTTCGACTTATGTATGCATGTGTAATTATCTGTAGACCTAAGAACATGAGGATGGATTTTGGTTCCCAATCAGTCCCAATTACTCATCCCAATTACTCATCTGCAATTATTCCACAGGCCATTCTCCGATTACAGCACCGGAGTAATTGGAGATGAAATGGGAATGTCATATTAATCCATATTTCAAAGTAAAACAATTTATTCCAATCAAGTAATAATGTTACAATCCATCGCATAGTTACATACCAGCAATATTAAGTGTCCTCCTTGATCATTTAAAGTTCCACAAAATACAGTGCCATGAAAAAGTGTTTGCCCCATTCCCGATTTCCACTATTGTTCAATTCTGGGTCAGGACTTTGACTAGGCCACTGCAAAACTTTGGTTTTGTTTCTTTTGAGCCATGTGTCTGAGAAGGACCATTGTCCTGCTGCATAACCCAACTACAATTAAGCTTTAGATAGTTGACTGATGAGTGGACATTGTTCTTCATTATATTCTGAATTCAATTTTTTCCTAGATAAGCATTAGGGTCAATCCTAACCCATGAACGCTGACCGTAGCTGAAGCTAGAGAGGCCTGCAGTTCTTTAGATGCTGCCCAGGTTGTTTTCATGACTTCCTGGATGAGTCACTATGCACCCTTGGAGGAAATATTATTGGCCGGCCACTGTTCCAGGTGTAATATTCTGTTTAATGAACATCAGAGTAATACATTATGAATACTTGTATTGCATGTAAAATACTTTTTATTGAGAGACAGGTTTTCCAATTATTAATGTTCTGTCTGTTTTATAAATGTATTGTCTTTGTATGCATGCGAGAAGTGCATGATAACTTTGAACTGTGAGAGGTTAAGGGTAACCGGGATATACGTGCTAAGATAAAGGGAGACAAGTGTGTGAAGAAATCTGCGTTTTCTTCAAATTATAGGTTTAAAACATCCGCTACTCATTTATTTTTGGGGGGCAAATTATATGTCTATCGAAAACAGTTAGCTGTGAAGTTGTAAGTGCGGTTGTTTTGTTAAATCAACTAGCCTGTATACGTGTGTAGCAGGTGTGAATCATTGAATCGTTAGTTGAGAGGACGCCAAAGGAACATCTGGAACGCGTGGCATTTCTCTCCCTGCAGACATTATTTTGGGGATACGCACTCACTCACACATACACACACACAAACACGGTGGTTTTTGGACAATTTCATTCGGAACTGGTTTCAGGGTTTGAGTTCCAACGAAGCGCGCCAGCATAGCATAAAGAGTTCGCGCTGCACAGTAGTTGTTTGTTTTCAACTGTGTATCATTTTCTTTTAATATATTCACTCTGTAGTATATCCTGGGCCTCTGGATGTTTTTTTCTAAGCGAGATAATCATACAAGTTAATCATCACTGTGATGTTCCTTTTCACCATATTTACTCAGTGGTCTATCTGAGCCTGTGGTGAAGGGGTTACACAAGTTTTCTCCATTTAAAGATACTGGCTCTCATTTTATTTTGCTGGATTCCCAGAGCATTAGAAAACCTCAACATGGCTACAACAATGAAAACAAAGAAATCAGCATTCACACATTACCATAAAGCATTTAATAAGTACCATCCAAAGCCAGACATTTGGTCACCCTGAACTCTTCATTCTTCAAACACTTACCTGTAACAAATGATGCTTAACTCGTACAGCATTGAAACATATAGCAGAATTCATGCTTTTATAAGACACACATTAAAAGACCAAAGAACAGTGTAATTAATCCAAAGAGAATCATTTTGCCACTCTGTTGGTTTGTATGTCATCTCACCTGGTTCGTCTGTACGGTTGGGGCTACTTTGACCCCTTACCTTGTATGTCCGCTCCTCTGAGGAAACAGAAACGCTCACTGGTTTGAGATTAGGATGTCCCCTGGGTTGAAATGCCAGACATTGTGGCACCCTCACAGACTATTCAAAACACCTCTTTCATTGCACTGCAGCATCCAAGCTCCAGGATTGCAGAGGTTTTACCTTGACGGCTGATGCACACACACAATTCCGTTAAAGGCTTTTGATTGGCTACTTGTGTAGCAGGTTAAATGGTCGTCACATTGAAATAATCCTGATGGCAACAATGCGGCTTGTATTGTATTGTATTGTGTAGGCTTGTGTTGTGTTGTATTGTGTAGGCTTGTATTGTGTAGGCTTGTTGTACTGTATTCTATTGTGTAGGCTTGCATTGTGTAGGCTTGTGTTGTATTGTGTAGGCTTGTTGTGCTGTATTATATTATGTACGCTTTCTTTGTGTAGGCTTGTACTGTGTTGGCTTGTTGTGTTGTATTGTATTGTGTAGTCTTGTATTGTGTAGTCATAGGCTCTACATTTCCTCTCCTTAATTTCTGTGCTGGTAATTCACATTCACTTGAACATACACTGTTTTTTAGATGGAATTAAACCGACAAACAAACCAAATCAGGCACAAAGGTGTGTGTGTGCTTCTTTGCAGGTGTGGCATGCCATGCCTTATAACAGTGTTATAACAGAGGATGTACTGTACCAAATAAATGTTACGGAGGTAGGCCTTTTCCATTTAACCCTCCGATCAGGTCTACATCCAATACCTCTATTTCTGTCTCCATAAAACCCTGTTCCCTGTCCAAATTTGTCATCTGTGCCATGTAGAATATGTTGATCACACCAATGTGATCTAACACAATTTTTACTTGATCAGCCAAGTGAAAGGTGGCCAAATGTGACAAAAACGTGGCTGTCAGGAGCCATGCCTTGTGTTGCATAGAATGTGTTTGGTCTTACTGGAGAAAATATTCATTTGAAGCTTTAGAGAAGGCAGTTCACAAATTTTCTTTTGATATGGCTGATTAAATACTGGTTAAATACATGTATGCTATCTAAATACATTATTTCAGATCCATAGATGTTCATTCACTGAGTGTATTTCCAGTTTAACCAGGTTCCCCTTGCCATCAACCCTAAACTTGACCTTAACCTCAATAACCCGAAAATAAAAACATTATAGGCACATCTCTTATACCCGAAATATTTGAGCTACAAAGGGCAAACTGCCTTGTACACTTGATCTCCAGTAAAGAATGTTGTCTTTTGCCTCAACAGGGATGACTTCCGAAAGGTAACAATTTGGTATTTGATCTATTTTCGAGGAATAGTCATGTAGCCCTCTTCTCTGTGTTTTTCAGTAATCATGGAAGTAATCACTTTCTCAACCCTTGCTTGTTAGGTTGCATGCTAAATGTCTGAAGTGTAAATGCACCAGAAAAGGCCAGGGAGTTTTTAGATATTGGCGGAAACTGCTGGAATGTTTGTAATCGTCACTCCTAACTAATTTGTAGAGATCTTTGTCTCGCCGGCCGTAACTTTGTGCACTCTGTTATCCCCAGATAAGACCGCAAATGTAAAAAAATTATATAAAGGAATGATGTAAATGAAAACAAGGATTCATCATTTCAGGATATCCTTCAGATGCTATGTACCAGGGCCCAAGGTTGGGTCCCATAAGTTCAACTAAAGACTCAAGAATGAACTCTCATGTCAGTTTGCCCTTTCATTCACCACTGGACACAGATGGAATTTTCATGTGCAGCCTGTGTCCAGCCAGTGGGGATTTGTAGACCCAGGTCCATCTTTGTGTGTATTCTGTCACCTCCACATCCCAAGACAAAAGATTGAGGGCTTGGGTTCGCTAATGCTCTGGTGCCAGCTTGTTTCCTTTTCATTTCTCTCTATCTACCTTTTGTCTCTCCCTCATGGATCATGCCTGGAATGAACCTTTGGCAATACTATCCTATAATTTAAGTTGTATGCTGTACGTAAAATATTTAAACTGATGAGCCAAAAGTTTTTTAACCGCTCACATGTGAAGTGAATAACATTGATCATCTCCTAACAAGGGCACATGTCAAGGTCTGGGTAGATTTGACGGTAAGCCAACAATCAGTTCTCGTTGTCAACTTGTTAGATGCAGGTGAATTGGGCAGGAGTAAAGACCTGAGTAACTGACTAGGGCCAAATTGTTCTGGCCAGATGATTGGGTCAGAGCATCTCTGTAACGACAGGGCTTGTGGGGTTCACTCAGTCAGCAGTGGTGAGTACCTACCAACAGATGTCGAAGGAGGGACAAGCCACAAACTGTCCACAGGGGGTTGGGTGCCCAAGGCTCATCAATGTGTGAGGGCAATGAAGGCTATCCCATCTGGTCCAAAACCGACAGATACACACGTAAGCAATAACACACAAGAGGGTGTTGTATATTGCAACTATAAACTGCAATTAGAGAAGTAAGAATTTATGTAATGCCATAGTCATGATATAAGGTCTCATTCGAAAGCTATCAGCCAATCAGCATTAAGGATTCAAAATTAATCCTTGCATTACTCCAAGCGGTCAGTGAGCCGTTGTTTACTAGACCTTGTGAACACACATGCATAGCCGAATTCTGTAAGGTTCTGTTCTGTTTATGTTTTTTGTTTTTCCCCTTGGTTCTTAAACATAGCTTGTCCTTTTTGTGTTGATTGTTTTCACCTGTTTGTTGTTCAGTCCTCATTTGCACCCTATTTAGTTTGCCCAAGCATGTCAGCCCTTTTTGTTGTCCCTTAACTCTGTGTCTGGAGTCCTGCTTAACCGAAACGGGACATTACAGTGCGCATTTAAGTTACATGCCTATATGATTTTCTCCAGCGCATCTTCAGTTCTCTTTTTGGATTCATAGACCTACACAACCAGCCATCTTCTAGAGGGATGGGGATGGTTTCAGCTGTGGTTTGTGCCACAACATACTGCGTCCCATGGCAACGGGCAAGTCAACTGCTCAGTTTGCTCAGCTGCTTTCAGTTGTCATCCTTCATTCATGTGCCTGCCCTCATGCTAACTATAGCACAATATTACTATATTTTGAATGCACATGTTTGTGAAAAAAATATGCGTATTGCATTCAAGCTATTTCAAGTGTAAATATTTACATGGTAAAAGAAGTCTAAACATGCCGGGATGAACATTATACCAGAGGTTGCAGGAGTGTACCGTCATTGTGGCAGTAACACAGTCTTTGGGGTGCTGTGCTGGAAACACGGAAGGATGAACAGCTCCAGTAATCAATGAAGCAACTGCAGGCATGATCTCTGGTTGTACACAATTCACTTATCTCACTACCACACAGAAACAAAGTGAGGCTCTCCCTCTATCAACTATATTGGAAGGATGTACAATATGAAATAATATAGTAATCATGCACACTGAGACTGAACGTCTATTTCAAATAAATATGTTTTAAAGCTGTTTATTAGTGGAGTTTAAGATTTAGCTCCACATGTTGTACACATGTAGCAGTGGTCTCTTAATTTGAACCCTTCTGTTCCTCACTCAGAAAATGGTACAGTGGTGTCTTAATGCTGGGTACTGCTAGAAACTGTCTGGTAGAGAGAGAGCACAGCCCTGAGCAGATGGTTATGTGGAGCAGTTCACTGAAGACAGGCAGGTTCATTAAGGAAATATGTTAGAAAAAGGGTTCCAAGTAAGGATAGGTTGAATTAGCCGTTAATGCCAAGAAGTTATGGACATTTCAAGGCATTTAAAAGTTAAAAGTTGGTAAAACTGGTACTGAAAGAACTCATAGAATTTCTTTCACTGCAGTCCTTTCTATACTGCTTTCATTGATGAGAATCAGAGATGTCAATGAGCAACATCATGTTAACAATGCATTTTATTGATTTCTGACAATATTCAGATGAACAAAGTCTCTGCAACCAAGTTTTGAGTCATTTTTGGCTTGTCATTTTTCAACAATCGGATCCCTGTATAACATCAATAATCTAAATGGCAATGGAATAATGAACAAAGCCTTTTAAAACCTTCCTGGCGTAGTTGGCTTTGATGCTGTTCTCATGGATGATATTCTCGCCTTGGTTCAGCCCATAATGAGAAGCGCAGAAACCAGTTTGTCCTCAGGTAGGCCTAGATAAAAGGAAATGGTAACAGTTCCTCCCTAAGTGAATCGTGGTGGAAGTATTTCTCCTTTGAAGGGTATCGACAGAAATGTATAATTTTCATACTGTGTGCAGTGATGATAATTGAAAATGCCTATAAAAATAACTACCGTGAAGAGGATCAAATCAACCAACAACAAGTTAAAAATAGAATAGAAAACGACATAGTTCGTTGGGAGTGGAGTGAGAGCTGAGGTGAGCTGAGGCCAGACTGAACGTGAATGTGCTGTGTCTGTGCTGTGTCTGGACATGGTGAAAGGAGTACGAGTTGCGAGTGGCTGGTGGGAAAGTGTTTAGAGGCATTGGCACTGAACTCTCGGTCCCCTCTAGTGCAAAGCCTGGTTCTTGGAAGGTTGAGTAGTCAGATTTAGAGGGAAGACGGCAGGACACTGGGTGTGCGTGAAGGAGGTCAGAAAGGGATGAGGGAACAAGGCCGTGGAGGGCATGGTATTGTCGCTGTGTCAAATGGTGAAAGCCCAGGGCCCTGCACTAGGCATAGCATTGAGGCATGAAATACTATATTTATTACAGATCTGGCGAAACTGTAGGCCTTGTGCAGTGTCCTTGATTTTCCCTAAGCAGAATGTATCATCTTCCTGGGTCTCTTGGCTTAGTATGGGTCTCTTATGCCATAGCAATGTGCAGAGAGGCCTGGGTAAAGACACAGATCTAAGTGGGTAGTTTACCTACTGTAGCGGCTGTCCACAGGATCTGGGGTACTGCGAAATTTTTACCCAATGTTTACCCAATTCACCGGAGTTAAATGCATTCATAAAAAACATCTTGAAGTGCTGTGCATGCCCAGCCATGTTTAAAGTTTTAAATCGTATTTATTTCCTTTCTTTTGGGGGTCAGAGAATTAAAGTAAAATCCAGATTTTGTGGGTATTATTCTTATTTCTTGATATGAATTAAAAAAAAAAGTGAGTGTGTGTGTAAAATGATAAAATCAGAATCCTGCCCACTATAAAGACCATTGAAGAATGAAAAACATTTGTAAGACAGGGCACGGTGTTATCAGTAATCCTGGAGCCTACAAGGTCAATATTGACTGATTTGCATGTACAACTCAGCTTTAGTATGACCAACAAAAATGTATCCACAAAATTGCCAAGTTCTATGCGGGTTGGCCTGAGCTGAAGGGTTTCTGTTTAAGATTTAAGGCTGTTACATCAGACCTCTGAAGTGAAGTTAGCTGGGCTATCTCAAAGCTAGTAAACACCCTCAGACTTCAAAGGAATTTTTTTTTTATTATAAGAAGTCCATGTATTGAACAATCAGAAAATCCCAGGCAATAATATTTTAATCCTATCTTCACATTATTCCTGTCACGGACACTTCGCTTACTTCCATCCAAATGTTTCTGTTCACACAAAGCCCACAAAAAGGCGAACAGCTTAGGGGGTCAAGTGATTGGCACATTATTACATAATTCATACCACACAACCAAGTATAATACCATGGTTAAACAGGATGGGGTTCTCTGTTGATGTCTAAGAAGGGCTTTGACTGGGTTGAGTGGGAGCTGCCACTGAAAAGGGTGTCCCACTGGGTGTCAGAAGAGGGGGGGGTGGTGATTAATAGTGGAGAGTCATTCACATTGTAATGATAGGATAGACAATGATAGGATAAGATGGCACGTAGCGACTTGGTGTAAAAAGAATATAGGGACTATAACCAAGCCCTGTGGGACACCAGTAGTGGGAGCCCATAGAGCAAACACAGATCCACTCCATGTCACCTGGTAGGAGGGGCCTAACAGGTTGGAGGAAAGTCAATTAATGTCTGAATCCTGACTGGCAGCATACCCAGCAGGGGGCTTTCCTCTACTCTCACCTACTCTCAGGCAACGGTTAATGAGGGAAGTGAGGAATGCGAAAAGGTCTCTGGAGATGGTCTGGAGAAGGGAGAGGACAAGATCAAGGGGGCAGGTCTTTCAGCGCAAGGGCATCGCTAGTTGCTAGATTTAATCTGGAGAAAGCGGGGTGTAATTTAGGTTAATGCATGGACACGTTTTGTTATGTGAACCAGTAGACTCAATAGGCTGAGTGAATGAGGTGGGGATGTCATCAATCTTCTTTTCAAAGTGGTTGACAAAGTCATCCGCAAAGAGGGAAGAGGGGATGAAGAGGGCGGAGGACAAAATGTTTCCTGGGATTAAGGAAAGGCTTACTTCAATGTTGATTTTATATAAGGTGGTTTTAGTGGCAGTTAGAGAGGAATGGAAGGTATTACTTTGTATCTCTCATTAGAGCATGGTGCTTGCAACCTCAACATTTTTAGATGGATTCCAATGGGGGGCAGGCATGAACAGGTATTATACATCACTCTGGATAAGAACGTGCTAAATTATGTAAATGCAGTGAGAAATGGATGACAGATCAGGAAGATTCATTTTACACAGCTGACCAGTTCTGTGAGCTTGCAGTGATCCAATTTACAGGGCATGGCCGAGTGTAGGGAGAGTTGGGCCAAAGAGTCAGAATCAAGAGATTCTGAAAACAGGGACAGTGATTTAGAGATAGAAGAGTAGGATGGGACAGAGATCAGGCATTGCGAACATATGGATGGGGGCGGCGTGGGTAGGGTTGGAGAGAAAAAGAGAAGAGGAGACAAAATAGTGTAATCAGAAGGAGAGAAAAGGTTTCAGTGTGAAAAAAGACAAACAGAATCTAGTAAAGATGTGTTCAAGCTCATTATCTTCCTTGTGAGTGGGACGGGACTGCGAAATGGTGAGGTCGAAAGAGTAAAGGAGCAGAAAGAAGGAGATGGAGATAAATTAACTGTCCCCTCACAGTAATATGAGTGGTGAGTCATTATCAGGATATTATCCTATTACAATGTTAAGCTCATTGAGAAAGTTTCAGAAGGTACCTGGTGGACGATAGATGTCAACGATTTAAGCTTGAATAGACAAGTGACATGCAGAGAGCATGATATTTAAAAGGGCCAAGGTGATTGAGTGGGGAAAAGAATCCTCCAGTTTAGAGAAAACGTGTTTCCCTCTGTTCCAAACACCACAACAAGATGTTTTCAGATTATGGGAAATCACGGCAGATGACCAAGTTACAAGATTATTGGGAAAGAATACAAATTATAATCATAGTAAGACATTGCATTGAGAGAGTGGTGTAGGGCCTTCACTTCTGTCCTTCCAGGGATAACTGAAGAACACCTCAGCAGAACTGTCTTTGATACGGCAACGGTCTTTTGTTTGGACGACAACGGTGCATCTTAAGTGTCGCTTACATCGACAACTGGAAGATCGTGTTAGGCTTTAGTACTACATATTCACAGTGTGAGCAACCATAACACTGTAGTCTCTACTGGCAGGTTTTCAAGACCATACTCAGAATTCTTTTAATGTCAAATTTTGACGGAACTAGTTCGACCTGTTTGGTGTTTGTATTTGTGTTAAGGAGAACTACCGTTTCATGTTGCACAATCAAATCTCAGTGAACTAGGACTCACTAACTCACCCCCACTCCCACACACCCACCCAACTTTTCTCCACCACAGAGTGTGAGGAATAAATATACAAGCCTAACCCATATCTTTCATGATCAATCTATCAATCAATCTATTAGGCCGTATATTATAAATATATTCATATGAATTTCGTAACAAACATAATTTCTCATGTATTTTGCATGTTCCTAAGTTTATCAAATAATCTGTCAGTACATAGTGGTGGTACATTTGATATACATGACAGTTATTTTTGTATGTTTTTGTCCATAGCCGTGGGAAGTAAATAGAAATAAATTAACCAAAACAACATGAAATATCCCTGAAAATGATATTAAATGATATTACTCATGTCTGAATAGACAAATGAATATGTCAGACTGGTTGCAACCCACAATGTATCAATGCTACCTAGGGACTGGTTTACAAGACAACATTTCAGCCACCATAGGTAAGAAAAATAAATGTTTACACTACCACAAGAGTAGCCTATAGGTGGCGTTGAATGTGAGACTATAAATGCCTAACGATTTAGTAGCGTTTTAGATCTAGCCCTAAATCTGTGTTAACTCTGTGACCTCTGCATCACAATTAATAGCAGATATTTCAGCCCTCTATTTCTGATGATGGATTATCTCGACCATACAGTAGCCAGAATACTTGAATTCTATTGTGAGTATCTCATCTTTATCCGTTTATCCGGTGTCAGGGCAGCAGCTCCAGCAGGAGACCCCAAACTTCCCTTACCCGAGCTACATTTGCCAGCTCTGACTGGGGGATCCCGAGGCGTTCCCAGGCCAGTGTCGAAATATAATCTCTCCACTTAGTCCTGGGCCTAACCTGAGGTCTCCTCCCACCTGGATGTGCCTGGAACACCTCCCTAGGGAGATGTCCCGAGGGCATCCTTACCAGATGCCCAAACCACCTCAACTGGCTCCTTTCAATGCAAAGGAGCAGCGGCTCTACTCCGAGTTCCTCACGGATGACTGAGCTTCTCACCCTATCTCTAAGGGAGACACAAGCCACTTTTCTGAGAAAACTCATTTCAGCCGCTTGTACTCAAAACTATGTTCTGTTATCTGAACACATTTAACTT
Source organism: Esox niger (assembly GCA_016801105.1). Lineage (NCBI taxonomy): Eukaryota > Metazoa > Chordata > Actinopteri > Esociformes > Esocidae > Esox > Esox niger. The sequence continues at coordinate 9,957 of JACXGJ010007260.1, read as the reverse complement.
ATAACAATCTATACATTTATACAATGATCTCTCACACTAGTTACCTTTTATTAGATTTCGTATTTCTATTCAGGTATGTGGATTGGTCGAGGACTGATTCAGAATATCATAAGGTCAAAGCATAGACATGGGTTGAGCCCACGAGAGAGACAGTTGTATTTGTGCAATTCTGGAGATGTTTTTGATCACTTTAAGATGTTACCAATCAATATAATGGGATCATCATCTCATGACATTTGGTCCAATAACATTAAGCCGCAATTTAAGAGGGAGAGTTTTAGTGAATATATTTCAATTAATTAGAAACGGCAAGGAACTACATTTACATTTTAGCAGACAGACCTATTTAGAGTGACTCTGCAGAGAGCAAAATTTCAATAACTCCTTTAGAGTTTTATTACATGCCAAATATACAGTAGTTCTAACAGCTTGTTGTGTTGTTGCCATTGGCCATATTGTACAAACCCATAGTGGAACCTCTAACCATGGCATTTGACTGTTAAATTCATTGGTTGCCTAGAGCAATGCTGCCAGTCATAACTTGAATGGGAACTGACATCTATTAATTATATTTCAATGGTTGGTTGCGGCTGTCAGTTTGCCTTTTTCAAATTTCAAAACACAATCACAAGGAAAGACAATTGCCGGGTGATAATGCTGAAAAGACAGATCTGTATTTTAGAACATTCTTTTATTCTTCTCAACATGTTCCAATGAAGCAACAATGAGAGCATTGTTTTAGTGCATTCAGTGAAGTTATATTGAGATGGGCTAACATTTACAAGCACATTGGTTGTTAACACTTCAGAGTTGGGTCAGTGCCACTAGACCACAGTGCCACATTTACACATATTTAGCAGCCTTCTGTAGTCTGTAATATAGGAGTATACAGTTAATTTGAAGATCAATGACCATGGGCCTAGACTTTAATAACCCACTTTGGAAGATATAATCCTAGACAGTCACAATTTTCAACCTGTGCTACCTACGTTTATATTCGATCAGTGTGTTCAATAAATTGCACATTCTTGTGTGTTCTTTGTTGAATCATACTGTGTTGTCTATTGGCTTGGATGAATATCAGAATGTAAGTCTGGAGTCCATTTTACAGGTATGCGGGCAATCCAAAAGGGTTTATTTGCAGCTGTATACAATATTTAGCTTGCTATGGAATAAAACCCAAATTATGTCTGACAGAAGTTCAAACTACTGTGGCTTTCAGAGCGATAATACACTTTTAATAGTATACGTTGTAATGCTGTGCAAGCAAGCAGAGTACTGCAAACTGAACTGCATTTCCTAAACGTAAATGTGATGCCTGTAGACATATGTTTCCCTGACTGATTAATGGGTTAAATCTATTTTCAAATGTCTCATATATTCATTACACATTTCAACAGTAAAATACAAATAATCCTTCATGTCATATCTTGAACCCTCTGTTGCCAAGACTCTTTGTAAAGGATTCAAGTAGTTAACTGATCATGTCAATATTTTACACATTTACGATCTGATACACATTTTCATGAAACAAAATTAATTTTATAAAAAGCAATTCATAATGTATTTGGCATGTGCTGTGCGGTCTCTGCTGGACTCCCAGAAACATGGACCAGCTCATTGTATTCTACATCTTCCAGGCTTTTGGTGGATTTAAGGGTTTTCTTGTCTATTATTCAAGCATTCCTCTATATTTTCTTTTTATCCAGTCATAGAAAATATAAGCCAAAATGTCCGCAAGGCTGTCAGCTCAAGTCATTTAAAAACGGATTGTTTTCCTGCTTAAAGAAGATATTTGTGTCAGAGGTGATACTCCTTTAACTATAACAGTTTTGAAATGATCTGTCAATGCCTTTACTTTGGAACAGAATGCCCATAGTAATAAATGATTAACATATTTTACACACAAGTCATCTCTGTCTGTAATTCTATCAACTCCAAACACTAATGTTACAGTGTTCAGACTTGGATGAGTGAAAAGAAGATTTAGTATTGTGAGATTAGGTTGAAGTCTTTTTGGTTGAGGCCTACCTTTTATTTCCACTTGTGATAATAAGTAATTGATATTTTTACCAATGTACAAACTGAAGCTCTGGTTGTACAGGTCAATAGTGATTATTAGCTTGTTGGACTGTGAATACTGCAGATATATGGTGGCTATGGTAGTGCAGTGTTGTGTGAATTTTCAGCATGGATTTTCTGTTTCATCAGAGACGAAGAGGTGCCGCTGTGATTGCTTTAGCACTACCTGTTTCACTGATTTATAGAGCGTGAAGGTTATTAGCTATCACAGTGCCGTGATTACATACAGCTTGTGTGTGTGTGTGTGTTTCTTTGAAATTGTGTGTGTGTGTGTGTGTGTGTGTGCATGTTTTTTCAGATCGTTAATGAATGTGATAATTGCTCATGCAGTCTTCATTGAGCCATGATCAATGCAGTAATTAGCATTAAAATCACCCCACATGCTTATTCTAACCGGTCTACAATTACACAAGGAATAATGTTATTATTTCTCAAGAGCATTTGAGCGGAGTGTTCGGTTCAGTATGTGGTTTAATTAACAAGCTGATTTTGAAACACTGAAAATGTCAGTCGATAAATTGTGTAAAGGGTAACAGGAAAAAGTGGTGGGTGTCTGGCAAAAACATACCAACTCGGAGAATAATTATCTGAAAGTGCAGAAGAAAGTACACAGACTTACTTTACCACTGATTTGTGTTATAAAGCTATAGATGTGTTAACGAAGTCAATGGAACTCAACCGAAACCATGAAATGGCAGAAACATACATGGGTTGATTCTGCAGTGGATGAATAATCCCCTCATGTCTTCATCGCCCCCTTAAAACATTTTCCTGCATTTTGAACAATGTTTATGTGCATAACAAAATAGTTTGAGGTATAACATGGGTGTAATGCCTGGATGTTAACCCTGACATGTTTCATTGTCATCAACTGCATTCGAGTTAAAAATGACTTTGACTGCAACGTTAAATGTTGTATGCTTGCTGTTCGACCATCTTATGCAAACGAGAGATGGCATATAGCATTCAGTTCTTTTGAACCCGAAAAACCTTCTGAACGGCGAAACCCGACAAAAATATCTGTATCTGACTTCAGGACCCATATGTTGGGCATTTTACAATATATCAATTATTTGCGCTTGATAAGTGGTTTCCACTAATCCGACTAGTTGACTATCTGTTAACCTTACATATATTCTGAAGATTGAGAGATGTATTTTACATGGTGAAAATGTACGCCACGGTGTTTAAACTAATGACGTCAGTAACCCCGTCTGTGGGCATTAAACGCACCTCCTCAAACCTCGGAAAAAGAACAGCTTTTCTAGCAACACCACTTAAAACTCAATGACTCGCTGTAAGTCTCACCATATTAGGGATGCCGAACTATACGCTGAGAAATGAATGATGTAACATCCCATCAGAGCAAAAACATCTCTGACTGGGCCACTTTGCTCTTCCAGCCGAAAGTCCTGCCTGTGTTTCACAAATTGAACACATTTCCCCATATTGCACTGCTTTTAACAAGGGCTGTGGTTACAACTGAATAAACTGACAAGGCAATAGGATGTTGTTTTGGCCACAGAATTTAGTTCTGACCTTTCTGCATGAATAATGATCTTTAGATAAAAGATGTATACACTCTACTATGTAGTATTCATACTTTAGGATGTGACCACTAGCTACTAAAGCAAGTACTACTTCTTTCTTACCCCTCAGCCTATTCCATCCTCTCATCTATCATAACTCCTCTTCTCTTTCATGCTCTTCATTGATCCTCTGTTGCTTCCCTATTAGAGAACATTGCAATTTCTTTCTAGCTTCCACCTAGTAGACTCTTCTGAGATTCTATTTTGGTATCCAACCCTTGTCTAACTCTTAGAAACCTCACAAACAGCTAATTTTCCCGTCCCCGTTCCTTCCACAAATCCAAAGCATCATCCGAGGAATTATGTACACATGTGAGTATTTTGGAAAACAGGAATACGTTCTGCTTTTGGTCCTAAATGGTTACATTCACTGTCAACATCTGAGAAGTGTCATTAACCTTCCGTCTGAAACCATCAGCTAGGGGCAGTTATACACGTATTCATAGTTGAATAGAGTGTCTGTTTTCTGATGCATTGCAGTCAGGAAAGGTGGATGGATTTTTTCACAACCGATTTTCGATCCAATGGCTGGTTCGATTCTCGAAAGGAGGGAATTGTGTTTTTCAGCTTTTGTAACCTAACAATAATGCCAGAACTGTCATAGTAATAATGATGATGATAATAATAATAACGCATTATATTCAAAGACCCAATGACGTTTTACAAAATGAACATGGAACAGAAACATACAAAAGAAATACCATGAGTAAAAAAGGAAATTGAAAAAATGGGATTGTGCATGGCTATGGGTAGACAATTGTGAACAGATGAGTCTTGAGGCATTTCTGAAAGATGGGGATAGTCTCAGAGTCATGGATGGTTTTGGGGAAAGAGTTCCAGCGCCTAGGAGCAACCCTTGAGAATGCCCTGTCACCAAAGCCTTTGGGTTTTGGATTCTGAGGTAGCCCTCAATGCCGGAACAGAGTGTGTTGGTTGATATGGAAGAAGAAGTTCAGAGAGGTAGGCAGGGGGGATATTGTTTAGGTCTTTATACACCGATTAGCCATAACATTATGACCACCTGCCTAAAATTGTGTAGGTCCCCATTTTCCACCAAAACAACCTTGACCCATCGAGGCATGGACCCCACTAGACCTCTGAAGGTGGTGTGCTGTGGTGTCTGGCAGCAAGACATTAGAAGCAGATCCTTTAAGCCCTGTAAATTGCAAAATTAGGGCCTACATGGATTGGACCTGTTTGTCAAACACATCCCACTGATGTTCGATTGGGTTGAGATCTGGGGAATTTGTAGGCCAAGTCGACACCCTTGATCTCGTTGTCGTGTTCCTCAAACCATTCCTGAACCATTTTTGCTTTGTGGCAGGGGGCATTATCCTGCTGAAAGAGGCCAATGCCATCAGGGAATACCATTTCCCTGAAAAGGTACACATGGTCTGCATCAATGCTCAGGTAGGTGGTACTTGTCAAAGTAACATCCACATGAATGGCAGGACCCAAGCATTCCCAGCAGAACATTGCCCAAAGCCTCCATGTAATGTAAATGAAATGTGATTCATCAGACCAGGCCACCTTCTTCCATTTCTCAGTGGTCCATTTCTGATGCTCACATGTCAACATGGGCACCCTGACTGGTCTGCGGCCAAGCAGCCCCGTACGCATCAAAACTGCAATGCACTCTGGGTTCTGACACCTTTCTATCAGTACCAGCATTTACTTTTTCAACAATTTGAGCTACAGTAGCTCGTCTGCTGGATCGGACCACACGGGCCAGCCGTCGTATCCATGTTCATCAATGAGCCTTGGCCGCCCATGACCCTGTCGCCGGGTCACCACTTTTCCTTCCTTGGACCACTTTTGATAGGTACTGAATTCTGTAGACCAAGAACACCCCACAAGGGCTGCAGTGTTGGAAATGCTCTGACCCAGTTGTCTAGCCATCACAATTTGGCCCAGGTCAAAGTCGTTCAGATCTTTACACTTGACCATTTTTCCTGCTTCTAACACATAAACATAGAGGACAGGATGTTCACTTGCTGCCTAATATTTCCCTCTCACTGACTGGTGCCCTGATAACACGATTATCAGTGTTGTTCACTTTACCTCTGAGTGGTCATAATGTTATGGCTGATCAGTGTATGCCAATAGGAGGATTTTGTAGTCTGTGTGTTGGGATAAAGAAAGCCAGTGTAGGATAGGGGTGATATGCTGCTAGAACTTGGCATGAGTGAGTAGTCTGGCCGTGGGGTTTTGATCCATTTGGAGCTTATGGAGGGATGTACATTTGATGCCGGTTAGCAAGGTGTTGCAGTAGTCAAGACGGGAGGTTAACAATGCATGTATTAGGTATTCAGCAGCAAGACGCGAGAGGGAGGGCAATGTTGCGGAGATGGAGGAATTATGATTTTACAGTCTGTTTAATGTACTGATCAAAGAAGAGTGTAGAGTCCAAAATGACGCCAATGATACGTGCGTGGGGGGGAAACAACTGAGTCATTGATGCTGAGAGTGAAAATGCCAGTTTTGGTGAGAGTGGATTTGTTTCCAATTAGTATGAGTTCTGTTTCGTCATTGTTTAGTTTGAGGAGGTTTTCCTTCATCCATGCTTTTACTGCAGTCCGGCAGGATTGAATATGGGTCAGAGGTAGTTTGGTGGGAGATTTAGTGGCTAGATACATTTGTGTATCATCAGCACAGCAGTGGAAATTATGGTTGAAGTGATGACCAAGGGGGAGGATGTAGATGATGTTGGGGATTTGGGGACCAAGTACAGCGCCTTGGGGGACACCTTGAGTGAATGTGACTGAGTTTAGGCCTTTGGGTGTAATGTAATGGGTTTAGTTAGTGAGATATGAGTTCTGCCAGGAGAATGTAGTTCCCTCAACGCCCAGGCCCTCGAGCCTGATGAGCACAATCTGGTGGTTAATGGTGTCAAAAGCAGCACCCAGGTCGAGGAAAACCAGGATGTTGAGGGAACTGGCATCAGCAGAGAGGAGGTCATAGACAACTTTGAGGAGTGCATTTTCTGTGCTATGGATTGGCCTGAAACCAGACTGAAAAAGATCATACAGATAGTTTTTTAGGAGGTAGGTTTGGAGCTGGGAGGCAACAATTCCTTTTTTGTTAACTTAAGGATGGTGTTGTCTGGTCCAAGTTCCTTTAGGATGGGTGTGACAGCAGCAGCTTTGTAGCAGGAGGGGACAATTCCACTGGACAGAGAGAAGTTGACTATTCTTGCAATGTGTGGACCGAGAGCAAGTACAGAGGCTTTAATCAGGACTGTGGGAAGAAAATTGAGAGAGAGCAGGTTGTGTTTCTGGATGTTATTATGAGTTTAGTGATGAGAGGGGAATCAAAAGTCATCCCTAACCTTACCCATAAGTTTATCTTCTAAGTGAACTGTTAAACGTAAAATCCTCAAAAGGGATTTTTCATTTTGAACCGATTACATTATTAATCGACATAATATCAAGTCATGAAGGACCAATAGCACTGGGGACATGTTGATGATGATGGCTGATGTAATTGCATTGATTTATGTTCATGCTGAAAGAAATCAGGGTTTACAAAATAGTTCCGTATGATCACAATTCCTGAGAGATACGGTTGCAAAAATCCCTCACCTCTCCCTCTTCAAAACTCCGCCCATCACCCCTTCTGACCTCCGCCTCCCTTCATTCCAAAGAATCTCTGCCCTAAAAGATGGCTGGCCCATTAATCAGCAAATAGTGCATTACCTTTGTAATTAACATTCAACAGAGTTTTCACCCAGTAATATTTCATTAGTTTATATGCAAATAATTTTGAGCGATTGCCTCATTTGGCCCACGAGTGCCATGATGTATTGGCCTGGCATTGGGAGATGGTGACACACACACACACACACACACACAAAGTTTCGCTCTTTCAGAGAAATGCACTCACACACACACACACACACACACACACTCACACACATGCACATTGACATTAAATGATGGATGGTAAAGCCCTCTATCACCAGGCTATGTTTTAAATGTATTTAAGCAGTTCTTGCACACATTAAACCCAATTTAAATTCACATCACATTTCAACCACACCTCGTTTAGACATACAGGCACCTAGAAGCACCTTGGCCTCAAATCAACCAGGCCCACTCTTCCTTCATCTTCTCCCTTTTCTCCTCCAACCTTCACCTCCTCATTCCTTTATCTTTGTCATTCTTTCAGTAGCTATTTAACGGGGAAACTGGGGTTTCCTAAAGTAATCTGTTCATCCTAATATCTAGTATACCTGTAGGCCTTCAAAACTCAAACTAAACCCATACATAAACGCACATAAATACCCAGGTTGTGTACAAAGTGCGTGTGCCTGTCGATGTGCGTGCGCGCGGGCGTTCATTCATAATACATACAGTCATAGCTCTAGAATGTGATTGGATGTGAAGTGTGTCGGGAGCTGTTCGTCACCACTACTCAGAGTCTGGCATAACTAGAGACGACAGCTCACCTTCTCTCTCTGTCGCTCTGCGTTTGTTAGGTTGCTGCTCCAGGCTTTGTCAACGATTAAACACAAGTTTAAGGCAAGCAAGTGGGTTGCGGTTTAGGATGACATGGTTTGATATTTCACTGAAAACAAATTTCAGAACTTTAAAAGGATCTCTCAGACACAAGGGGAAAGGTTTTATACGTAGTTTAGTGTGTTTGGAGACAACGTGCAAGGAACTGTACCGTCCTCTGTATGATTTCCTAGGCGTATTGTGACAGCAAGATAAACGCCTTCACATCAATAATCTATCAAATTGATGCCCATTTCCACTGGGCTTATAAATATGAAACAGCATGAAACTGAAAAATTCAAAACAATGTCTACATAAGAGATAATGAAATCTGTCATAAAATATAGCTGGATATATTCATATCTTTATCGACAATATATACTGTAAACTATATCTTACTATACACTCAATTAACTAGTTACCTCTTAGTGTAGCTATTCTAATTTGATATATAACTCTACAACTGTTAGAAATCAGCTGTTTCGTATTTATTGCAGCATTTGACAGTCTATTTTTCATGATGTTACAGACTCTATCACATCTCACTCAATCTCAAGGAGACTTCCGGTTGTCCTCAATTTATAGACATTCAGGACAGTATACACATCCCAGTACTGTAAGTCCATTGGCTAATTACTGCCACGCTTTGAATGAACGTGACACCCTGTGTACAGGTAAACACATGTTCTATTGTTATCTAAACATAACGAGCAAACATTCATACACTTCAACACAACTGCGACAACAATTAGTACCTAGCTACAGTAGCAGTTAAGCTAACAATATATCCAACAACTTTACAAAGTTTACAAATATGTCAGAACCACACGAATAACCATGTGCAATTAAAAATATATGCAGAAGTAGGGCAAGAAATTCTGAAAAAGGCATAACCAGTTAGATATAGAATAGGATATTGACTTGAACTAAAGTTCACTGTTACCTGCTCTTACTTGTGATCTGTAATCTACCCATCAAGTTATATCAATAAATCACTCAAAACAGCAAGAGCAACTTCAGGCTACCTGGGCCCGTTTGGTTCAGTGCAGCTCATCTGATTGTACTTCAGTGTCATAAGCAACCGTTTTGAAGGCGCTGTAAGGTCTGTTGGGTTCACAGGAAGATGACGGAGTTTTGAGGACATGGTCAAGGGTGATGTTTACACAGATCAGCCAGGACATCTTGACCATCTGCCTAATACTGTGTGGCAGGTCCTTTAAGTCCCGTAAGATGTGAAGTGAGGCCTCTAGGCATCGGATCTGTAATTGGTATGCATCAATGCTCAGGTAGATGGTAAGTGTCAAAGTAACATCCGTATGAATGGCCGGACCCAAGGTTTCATCCACATTGCCCAAAGCATCACACTGCCTTGGTCGGCTTGCCTCCTGCCCATAGTGCATCCTGGTGCCATGTTTTCCCCAGGTAAGCGACGCAAATGCACCTGGCCCTTCACGTGATGTAAAAGAAAACGAGATTCATCAGACCAGACCACCTTTTTCAATTGCTCCTTGGGCCAAATCTAATGCTCACATTGTAGGCGCTTTCGGCAGTGGACAGGGGTCAGCATGAGCACCCTGACTGGTCTGCAGCTATGCAGTCCCATGCCCAACAAACTGTATTCTGTGTGTTCTATGTATTCTGACAACTTTCTGTACCAGCACTTTTCAAGCAATTTGAGCCAAAGTAGCTCATCTGTTGGATCGGACCACACGGGACAGACTTCGCTCCCAAAGTGCATCAATGAGCCTTGGCCACCCATGACCCTGTCGCCGGTTCTCCACTTTTCCTTA
>JACXGJ010007259.1:0-21452 GCA_016801105.1 Esox niger | reverse complement strand
CATGGCTTTTGCTCTGAGATGCAACTAAGAAAATGCCAAGAAAATCCTACTAGGACAGCTGAACTTTGTGAATAATCAGAGTCAATTTAAATGATGGCAGGTGTGTAATTACTTTTATTTAACATTAGTTTGAATGTGATTGGATTATTCTGAGCACATCCACATCCCCATTTACAAGAGGGTGTGCACTCAATGCAGCCCGGTTATTTTATTTTATTTTACATCACAAAAGCCTGGTATTTCAAAAGGGGTGTGTAGAATTTTTATATCCACTGTATATGTTATTGATTGTTTAAACAATTTGTAAATGTGTACAAACTTTTATTTTTATTTTTTACATTTCATACGGGACTCATCTACAGTATATAATATGTAATGTACTTTGTTAGATTATCCATCCAGATATTTTCTCTAACAGCATTGACATAATTGTATCTGGTATAGGGTTTATAGAATAAATGTATACATTATACCTCACATGATCACTGTAAAACTTGTGTGTTTAGGGTCCTGCTGCATTGTGTTGTGCACCTTTAAGATATTAAAATACCTGGTACCAAATAGTGCTTCACAAATTACAAATGGGGTACTTTACATAAATTGCATTTCATGTTGTATTTATGTAAGATCATTAACTGTTCCTAATATAAGTTACCTTGTCAGTACGGTGTGCCAACATAATAATGTTTGCAGGGAAATGACTACAATAGAAAAATATCTACTAGGTTGACTATGTGGTCTGTGCTTTAAAAACAGCAGATTACATGGGCATGCACTTGAAAAAACGGAAGGAACCTTGTGAAATGTAGGAATATAAGGGAGAAATGAAACTGAGTAAACTCAGTCTAATTTTTAAATAGAACCACCATTTTAATGGGATATGGTTGATGCTGCAGAGGACCAGGAGCATAAGGTAACAGGTAAGCTAGCTACGGTAGCTGCACCTAGATTAAATGGATTTTGCTAGTGCAAAAATAAGCATTGCATAACTAAATACTGCAAAACTGCCAATTGTCAGCAATTGACGAATAGGCAACCTTAATTACATAACGTTGCCACAACGTACAGGTGACGAAATGACATCGTAATTGAATAACGTTGTAGCAACCGAAATAGGAACTTCACTCTTCCCGTTGCTGCAACGTCAGCTAGTTACGTAAGCGATGCGAACACGGACGATCTCGCTACGTCGTGACAACGTATTATTGCTTCCTGGGAATTACGGGGATTTCCCCATTGAAGAACGGTGAAGTGAAAAACAGTTTCATTATAGGAATCCCATTGGCTGAACTTGCACTCCACCCTTTCCAGCATATTTTCTGTTCAGAAAATAAAGTATCGGTGATAGTTGTCGATAGTTTTACCACGTAATCTTATCTGCTAGTAGACAGGATGCATAAAATATTCTCCCGAGTCCCATGTTTGGTGCGGATTAAAGATATGCATAACGCATTGCCTGGCTTGGCCAATTTCCACCGGCCAAGTGGTAAGTTTGTTGGCGACGCCAACTTGTAAACACGGACCCCCACATTGGGATGTTATGGTGTAGTGGGTCAATTGTTCTGTATCATGATTATTTTTCAACCCATTTACCACAAATATTATTAGGCTGATCATTTATGTGTACTGTGCATGTTTTGGTTAGTATGACGTAGTGTCTCTGTGAGACATTTGGTCATTGGATTATTTTATACAATGGAAAAACGGAATAACAAAAACTGTTCTTTGATATTCAATTTAATTTATTTAATTTGCAATGGAAAACAAATATAGACCAAACAGCAGGAAATGGCTCTTTGTTTTTCGTTTTTTAATATTTTACATAAAAAATATACATTTTTCTAATTTCTTCTGTTTAAATTGGACATGGATTAATGATAAATATTAACAAAACATGTCTCCGTCTTTCTGTTTTTCGTTGTTTTATATTTTACATAACAAATATACATTATTCTAATTACTTCTGTTTAAATTGGACATGGATTGATGATAAAGATTAACAAAACATGTCTCCGTCTTTCTGTTTTTCGTTTTTTTAATTTATTTTACATAAAAAATATACATTATTCTAATTTCTTCTGTTTCAATTGGACATGGATTAATGATAAAGATTAACAAAACATGTCTCAGTCTTTCTGTTTTTCTTTTGTTCAGACCAGAATATTCATGCCTCCTCAGTGTATAATATGGGGACAGATTAATGTTAATGTTCTTCTGGTGAAGCCAGGCTTTTGTGGATTTGGCTGTGTGCTTTGAGTTGTTGTCATGCTGAAAGGTGAACTTCATCTTCTGTTCTCCTCGTTAGTCTGTGTATTTAGCTCAGTCAGTTTCTCCCTGCCTTGGTTGGGTCATTGTCATGTCATGTCCGTGTCGCCTGTCATTGTCAATGTTTGTTGTCCGTTTGCTCCTGCTCCGTCTGCTCCTGCTCTCGTTCGCCTAGTTTCAGTTTGTTTTTTGTAGTGCACGGCACTCGGTTTTGTTTTACATTAGTTTAATTAAAGTGTTCCCCTGCACCCCCTGAATTTGCCTCCATCTCCATCTTCTTGGATTGCCTGCACAACCCTGTGTACACCCTTGGGACAACGTCCTTCTTTAGGAGACTGGTAACCCCCCTTCTTCACCAGGTGGCTATACTCCAACGGTGGGGGCTGATTTGGGTAGGGTGGCGGTATTACAGGGTACAATCTTTCTTCTCTTTGTCTCTTTGGCTGTTTCTTTGGAGCGCATGTCATAGTCCTGGCTTTGTCACTTTCCGCATTCTGCAACATAATGTCAGCGCCATTTCTGCGCCATTTCTGCTAGCATTGCGTTGGTTTTTCTCCACATTTTCTTCCGCCTGCCTTTCCCATCGGCGAAAATTGTGCCAGTTCATATTCACTTTCGTTCTACATTTCAGTTCCCTCTTCCAAAATCAAACAACATTGGTTAAGGATTTTAGAGCTCAGAGTGCCATTTCTAGGCCAAAGTCCATCTGTCCATTTAATCCACAAAGCGCAATCGGTAACTGCCTCAATTCCCCATTTATCAAACATGATCCTATTCTCAAGTACCCAAAATTGTGCGTTATAACCGAACTAATATATTGTCTTAAAATACTCAATGTCGTTATACAAATTTACGAAATAATATATAAAATGTTTATCACAAATCACAAAATCCACATTACATTCGAAATGAAAGTTAAATTGTTCTAATAACAATACAGCAACAAACGCTTCCGTTTAACAAATGCACTGCAATGCCTCCACGAGGTAATTATCCTCACACGAGGTAGGCCACCACACTCGTCAATTTTTAAAAAAAAATAAATGTATCGCATAATACGGTTTCCCTTTACGTTATGTAGCTACATCACAAATATCTCAAAATCTGTTATGTTTATATAGCTATAACGCATCGTAACACTTAAGGCATGTTAAAATATTCCTTCGTATATATATTTTTTTGTTATACCACTGTCAGTCACCCTGTTATTTCACAAGGGTATCAGGACCACATGGCAGAAATACCAACCAAACAAGAACCAACAAAGAAATAAACAAAAGCAACAAAATGAAATCAACAAGCAGCGATGAAATAAAAACAACAACAAGAAAACACAAAACAACAAACAACACAAAAAAAAACCCACACAGAAACCACACGGCCCACACACACACACACACACACACACACACACCAGGCCCTGAAAGCGACACTCACACAGACAGCGTCGAGACGAGCAACCACAAAGGGAAAACTCGTTTTCTAGAACATGAACGGGATCGCAGTGAAATCCAAGACGTCACGGGAATCACACCGAAACCCAAAACACTCCATGGAGGTTTCAACAAACTGACACACAACATCTGCCAGAAACCAACGATAAAACTTAAGACTCACCAGAAATCCCTAAACACAGGTCGTGGAGTGGCGCACAATCCCGGGGTCAATGAGTCCGAACTTCCGGAAAAACGCCCAGAAAGGGTCCGCATCTACTTTTTTCAGATGGGAATGTATTCCCGCCTCACAGGGAGACGCTGCCGGCAAAGTTTCGCCGTGTGCGATCCCAGAGGAGAGACTCAGATTTGCCCAATTGTAACCACCGCTATTCGTGACTGCAAATGTAAAAGAAAAATTGTATCGGTCTTGAGTCGCAAGTTCTATTGTGTTTATTTTTATTTTTACATGCATGGGATTATCATCGAAATACAACCACACACGGGTGGTTGGAAATCAAGCAAAAATCAAAGTACCTCCGTCCTGCTATCACGTTTTATAGTCCCCATCCTTTGCAACCCCCTACTCAATACCTTACAATAACAAAACACACATTCCTCTGCTACTTAAGACCCACCCCTTATTCCTTCATTGTGACTCGTATACGTTTCACAGCAAGCAAGAAATGCCTGTATATTAATGAATATAAAAGACAATAAAATACAGGAACACAAAAATGACAACTTAAGTAGTATTATGACAAGATTCTGGCCTTAACCTCCAAAATTCCATCACACCGGAGAGGGAAGTACAAAGGGCCGGATGTGGCCCGCGGGCCGTAGTTTGCCCAGGTCTGCCCTATGCAGACACCGCTTGTGCTAGAGGTCTGCGAATGTTGGGAACTGGGCACCGGTGATATGCTGGACGGTTTTCACCTCTCTTTCACCTGAGACCGTTTCTGATGCATAGAAACTCTTGTGCAAACCCACAGTTTCATCAGCCTTCAGGTAGATGGCTTTGGTACAGAAATTAGCATTCAGTTCTAGAGCAATAGCTCTGGTGGACATTCCTGCAGTCAGCATGCTAATTGCACACTCCGTTTATTAACCTCAGTTATCTGTGGCATTCAGTTGTGAAAAAACTGCACATTTCAGAGTGGCCTTTCAATGCCCACAGCAGTCAGTACACCTGTGTAATGATCATGCTATTTTGTCTGTTAATTGATGTGTCCCACCATGTGTATGGATTATCCTGCTAAAGAACAAAGTCTCACAAACAGAAATTTCAGAAAGATGTGCTTTAGAACTTTTGTTGTTTCTTTTATTTAAACTTATTGAACATAGGACCCCCAATAGGCTACAGTACATGTTGCATCTATATTTAGTTTTGTGTAAAAATACTTATTAATGATTTCACCACTGCCAGCAGATGTGGGACATTATTTTTCCTTTGTGGCCTTTCATAATTGTTTTAAACATATTGTATTATAAAACACCAATGATTCATGGGCTGGAATTCAGTGCATTCAGTTTGTTTGCGTACTACTTTGTCATTTCCCACATAAAGTAGCCTCTTATTAAGAATAGCATGTGAAGACCTTTTCTCTATCAAAATACGTAAATAGCCAGTCCTGCAGGTTCTTTCCTTACTTACTGGCTTGCAATTGTTTATGGGCATCCAAAATATGTTTTCAACATTATAAAACCTTTACTGGTAGTCAAAGATCCTTGTTAGAGTTTTTTTCATGAAAGCATCCCAGAAGGTTCTTCCACTTTTAAATCTGAGTTTTCGGTATACAGTAGTTACACCTCTGGAGGAAACAGTGTCCTGGTGCTGCTTTCCCAGGGACGTCACTGGTATTAGCCACATGCTTTAATTTCTCTCTTGATCCATTGGAATGTAGCCTGCAAACTCTCAACAAGTCTATTTCTGACTGCACACAGCAGAAATGGCATGCTATTTCCTATGTAGTGCACTACTTTTGACTAGGGCTCATAGGGCTTGTAGTAAACAGAATAATGTGCCACATTGGTCCAAAATTCTGCATAGTAAGAAATACACTGCCCTTTTAGAACCACGTTTCCCAAAATGTTTAAACGCTGTAAAATGCAATTAAAAACAGAATGCAATTTTGAATTTGATGCCAGCAATAGATTTCGGAAAAAGTTGGAATGGGTATGTTTCCCACTGTGTTGCATCACCTTTTCTTTTATCAGTACTGTGTAAACGACTTGGGGAAGAGAGGAGAGAACATTGCTGTAGTTTTGGAAGTGAAATTTAATCCCATTCCTGATAGAAAAAGATTTCAGCTGCTTAAGAGTTTAAAGTCTCCTTTGTCGAATAATTAATTTCATATTGTGCCAAATGTTTTCAGTGGTCGCCAGGTCTGGACTGCAGAGAGGCCAGATTAACACCCGGACTCTTACTATGGAGCCATGCTGTTGCAATACATGCAGAATGTAGTTTGCATTGTCTTGCTGAAATAATGAAAGGCTTTTCCTGACGAAGATGTCATCTGGATGGCAGCATACGGTGCTCCAAAACCTGTATATATTGTTCAGCATTAATGGTGCATTCACAGATGTGCAAGTCACCCATGCCATGTGCACTGATGCTGGATTTTGAAATGTGCTCTGATATACAGCCGGATGGTCCCTCTAGTCTGAAGGACGTAGCGTCCATGACTCCCAAAAATAATTCAGACCACAGCACAGTTTTCCACTTTGCCTCAGTCCCATCTTAAATTAGTTCTGGACCAGAGAATGCGTCAGTGTTTCTGGATCTTGTTTATATCTGGCTTCTTTGCATGGTAGAATTTTAACTTGCAGTTGTGTATGCAGCGACGTGTTCACAGACAGTGGTATTTGGAAGTCTTCCTGAGCCCATGTAGTGATTTTCACTCCAGAATCCTGTCTGAATCCTGTCTTCACTGCCTGAAGGCCCACAGTCAACAAATATTTGTCTCTTGGGTACAGTGATTTCTATTATACTTAAATTGTTGCACTATTTGCCCGCGTAGTCTTTTACAGAGTGATAAACCCCTCCCCATAACAACTTCTGAAATACTCTTTTTATACTCAATCATGTTACTGACCTTTTGCCTAGTAACCCGATTAGTTATGAGATGTTCCACCAGGTTTTTTTTTGCATTACACAACTTTTCCAGTTTTTTGCTACCCTTGTCCCAGTGGTTTTCAAACGTGTTGATGGTATCAAAGTGGGCATACGTTTTTCAAGAAACAATGACACTTCTCAGTTGCAACATTTGACATGTTGTATTTCTATTGTTTTCTGTTAAATATAGGGTTTAAATGTTTTGCACATCATTGTATTCTGATTTTCTTAGCGCCCCAAATGTTTTGAAAAAACCTTCCTAGTTTCCTAACAATCCTTTCCTTTCCAGGTGCATTATATCAAATGTCTAC
This sequence comes from Esox niger, assembly GCA_016801105.1. Classification (NCBI taxonomy): domain Eukaryota; kingdom Metazoa; phylum Chordata; class Actinopteri; order Esociformes; family Esocidae; genus Esox; species Esox niger. Next base: position 14,328 of record JACXGJ010007259.1, on the reverse strand, counting down.
AGTGCAAGACTCACCACCTGGCTTCCCTGAGATGCCACCATGTGGTTTTAAACCAGAAGAGTACAAGGTATTATAAGAAAACATTATTTACAAGTATAGTACATCTTTTTAGAAAGGTTGTTAACAATATAATTTTAATTCCGTCCGGAAAAAGTATTTGCAAAAGCTGCTCAGAAAATGTCCCCCCACTAATAAGTCATTTGACCATTCACATTAGAAATGTCCACAACAGATTTATTTATTTATTAATAAAATTAATGTATTTTTTGTAATATTTGTTTTAGTAGGGTATGTCATGTTCAGACCAAAGTCTCTTTTGCGGATGAGCCCTGCATCGACCTGTGTAATATTGATTCTGTTGCATAATTTCTATTTTCACTGTAAAGCACATTGAATTGCTCCTATGTATGAATTGTGCTATATAAACTAACTTGCTTGCTAGAATGGGGAACACACGCACAAACAAAAAACTAAAACATGAACACACAATTCAAAAGACACAAACACATTCGTCATACAAATATTCCTCAAACATCCTTTATGTCCTAGATGCACCAATTCATTCCATTGTTAAATGATCTCGGAAATTATTCTGAATGTGAGGAGAAGAATAAGTACAAACTGATCTAACTTTGTGGAGATTAAGGGGATCTCTAGAGTTAACCATTCCTGAGATTGTTTTGTATTTCAATTAGTCAGCAGATATCTATTATATGGTGGTAATTAATGCATGAGACCCTTAAAACAAAAGGTTTGAAATTCATGAATGAGCGTGACTTCAAAGAGGGCCAACCTACTCTCTGTTATACAGTTAGCTCCGTAAATAATTGTACATTGACATACATTTTGTTATTTTGTCTGTTGGCCAAAATATTTTAAATCTACAGCTAACTAATTAATATTGGTTTAAAGTGCATTCTCAGCTTTAATTTGAGGGTATTCACATCCCATCCGAATTAGAGGAAGAGTTTAGGAATTACAGCCCCTTAATATGTTGCCCCCTTTTTTCAAGGGACCTAAAGGTATTGGAGAGTTGAATCAAAAGCTGTTTCATGGACAGGTGTGGGCAATCCCTTTGAAATTTCTTCATCAGTTTAGCAGGAAAAAGGTCTGGAGTTGATTCCAGGTGTGTTCCTGTGAACCCACAACATGCAGTCAAAGGAGCTCTCAGTGCAAGTGAAACAGGCCATCCATAGGCTTAAAAAATATATCTGAGCGATAGCCGGAACATTAACATAGTGGCAACATCAACAGTTTGGGACATTCTGAGAAAAAAAGAATGCACTGGTGAGCTCTGCAACACAAAAAGGCCTGGACATCCACAGAAGACAAAAGAGATGGATGATTGTAGGATCCTTTCCATGGTAAAGAAAAAACAATTCACAACATCCAGCCAAGTGAAGATCCCTCTCCAGGAAGTAGGCATATCATTATCCATGTCTACCATGAAGAGAAGACTTCACAAGCAGGTTCACCACACGGTGCAAACAGTTCATACCTCACAAATAGAAAGGCCAGATTTGACTTAGACAAAAAAACATCTAATAAAGCCATCCCAGTGTGATGGCAATTTCATTGATTGGAACTCTTAAAGGAGTACGTACAAGTACAAGTATCTGAGGAGTCTCTGAGGTAAATACTTGAACAGTCAATAAAACAATTTCCCTTTATTATATCATTACCTATGTTTCACCCAAGGGGCAGGCTGTCCTCCCCCACATGGGCAATCTCTTCAACTCTGAAAAGGACAAGGCATCTTGACAAACAATAGATAGACTCTCTTGGGTTAGCAACATAACCCTGTGGATATCATCACCCTAATGATTAGAGAACAGAACAAATCTGAAAAGGCAGGGTCCTCATTTACCTGCTTCTGGGCCATTACCTGCGATGTAAATCCAAGACCACGCATTTTCAGTGCACAGAACTATAACATACACTTAGAAATGCAACACTTTTGTTTTTGCCCCATTTATCATGAGCTGAACTCAAACTGCAGCAGAGTGCGAAGGGGTTGGGATGAGGATTAGCACCTCTAAATCTAAGGCCATGATTCTCAGCAGGAAACCAGTGGAGTGCATCCTCTGGGTAGGGAATGAGGCTTTATCCCAAGTAAAAGAGTTCAAGTATTTCGGAGTCATCCGTGAGGAACTCGGAGTAGAGCCGCTGCTCCTTTGCATTGAAAGGATCCAGTTCAGGTGGTTCGGGCATCTGGTAAGGATGCTCCCAGTACGTCTCCCTGGGTAGGTGTTCCAGGCACGTCCAGCTGGGAGGAGACCTCGGGGAAGGCCCAGGACAAGGTGGAGAGATTATATATTGACTCTGGCCTGGGAACGCCTAGGAATCCCCCAGTCAAAGCTGGCAAATGTAGCTCGGGTAAGGGAAGTTTGAGGTACCCTGCTGGAGCTGCTGCCCCTGCGACCCGACAACGGATAAGCGGATGAAGATGAGATGAACTCAAAGATCTAAGAATTACTACAGGCCTTTTGTGTAAGAATGTACACAAAAGGCTTATTTTTCTCAAATATTGTTCACAAATCTGTCTGAATCTGTGTTAGTGAGCAATTCTCCCTTGCCGAGATAGTCCATCCACCTCACATGTGTAGCATATCAAGATGATGATCAGACAGCATGAGTATTGCACATGCTGGCCACAATAAAAGTCCACAAATAAATGTGCAGATTAACTATTTGGGGGGGGTGTCTGAAACCAGTCAGTATCTGGTGTGACCACCATTTGCCGCACGCAGTGCAACACTTCTCCTTCACATAGAGTTGATCAGGTTGTTGACTGTGGCCTGTGGAATGTTGGTCCATTCCTCTTCAATGGCTGTGCGAAGTTGGCAGGACCTGGAACGCGCTGTCTTATGCGCCGATCCAGAGCATCCCAAACATGCTCAATGGGTGACATGTCCGGTGAGTATGATGGCCAAAACTGGGATGTTTTCAGCTTCCAGGAATTGTGTACTTGCAACATGGTGCCGTGCATTATCATGCTGCAACGTGAAGTGATGGTCGTGGATGAATGGCACAACAATGGTCCTCAGGATCACACACCTGCCCATACCATAACCCCAAAGTGTCAGACACCATCCAATGTGAACATTTGCCCATTCAAATCTGTTTCAAAGATGACCTGCAGTCAGGTCGAGACCCCGATGAGGACAACGAGCATGCAGATGAGCTTCCCTGAGACGGTTACTGACAGTTAGTGCAGATATTCTTTGGTAATGCAAACCGATTGTGGCAGCAGCTGTCCAGGTGGCTGGTCTCAGACGATCTTGGAGGTGAAGATACTGGATGTGGAGGTCCTGGGCTGGTGTGGTTATATGTGGTCTCCGGTTGTGACGCCGGTTGTATGTACTGCCAAATTCTCTGTAATGCCCTTGGAGACGACGTATGTTAGAGAAATTAACATTAAATTCATGGGCAACAGCTATGATGGACATTCCTGCAGTCAGCATGCCAATTTCACGCTCCCTCAAAATGCGACATCTGTGGCAGTGTGCTGTGTGATGGAACTGCACATTTTCGAGTGCAGTTTCTATGCAACACTTGTGAGGTGGATGGATAATCTCGGCAAAGGAGAGGTGCTCACTAACACAGATCTGGACAGATTTGTGAACGATATTTGAGAGAAATAGGCCTTTTGTATACATAGAGAAAGTCTTAGATCTTTGAGTTCTGCTCAGGATGAATGGGGGCAAAAACAATAGTGTTGCGTTTATAATTTTGTTCAGTGTTATACAGCAAAAGTTTTTATGTTAAAAACACTGGTCAAGGGAAGTAATTTCAGGTGACACATATACTGAAAGTATGGGGTAAGTTGCATCAACACATGGGTGGGTAAACACCAATCACTGAATACATCCTTTAATTTGTTACTGGTACAAAGTCCTCTAATGCCAATTGTTCATTGATTCTCAAAAATGTCCTCTTGCTGTTCCAATAAAATGTACTTCCAAAGTCATCACAAATGTTCCTCTCCTCCAAACGTCAGTCAGTTATGAACCATTCTTGGCAGACCGATGTAACAGAACGTTAAAGTCAGATGAATATTCCAAGGTGTTGTCCTTCAATCCTGCAAATGCAGTTTACAATGACAACTCTAGTTGTCTCCATTCTTACTGCTCTGTCAGCCAGGTCAGGAGAATCTGTGTGCTCTTCTTTGTGAATGTGAAGATGACCTGTTTTGTCAAAACTACAGGCTGGGTCCGAAGTGATGGTTATGAGCATTAAAAAAATCTATTTTCCCACAGTGACATCAATTTCTCTGTGCTTTATCTTAAAACACCAAAGCCTCTTGTATCATGGGGGGCGTCGAACCCAGGTCCCTCTCTCAGCTACCTGGACAGCAGGTGAGGTGTACCTGGTATAGACCCAACCAGCATTGCATGATGTCAGGAAGTTATTGCGCCCCAGTAAATGTTGTCCGGTCACACTTTATTTTAAGGGGTGTGCATAAGAGTGACATGATACTGACATTGCCATGACATGACACATGAAGGAATCATTAGGAATGTTTATGAATGTTGTCATTAGGTATAATTCGGTTGATTATGTCTTTTTTATGCAAGCTTGACATTGTTTGGAATGTCTTTGTTATGACAACTTGACATTAACTGAGTCAACACAATCTCTTAATGACTTTGCTATGACAACTTGACATTAACTGAGACAACATCACCTGTCAATGTCTTTGTTATGACAACTTGACATTAACCACAACAACATTAGATTACGTTCTACTTTATTGTGATTGAAAGAGTACAGTACAATGAAATTGAAGGAGAAGGGTAGCATGTGCAACTGAAATGAAGGGATAGCAGCAATGAGGTTCCTGAGGTAGACATGTACCTTTAACAACTGAAAACTTCAGACTTTGCAAGGCAGTGTCAGAGTCCAGCAGTAAAAAGTGTGGGTATGGTTAGTAATGGGTCACCTAGTTCAGCAGCATTACATCAGATGGAAAGAAAGTGTTTCTGAGCCACAAAGAGACCTGTACCAGCTGCCTGATGTAAGGAGGGCAAACAGTTTGTGGCATGGATGTGAGAGGTCCTTGAAAATGCCACACACCCTGTGCCGACACCACTTGTGCTGGTGGTCTACGATAGCCAGGGGCTGGGTACCAGTGATGTGCTGGGCGGTGTCCAGCAGCAACAGCCAAACCATGCTGTGGCACAGTTAGTCAGAAATATAACCTGTCATAGCAGGCCAATATATCAAACTATTTAGCTTAATGTGTTAGCTTTAAATCCACCTGTCATATGTGGTTGGTTTTGACGTTGATTATCATGAGACCATTATAATATTGTCATGAATATTTTCCTTGACCTCAAGTACAGTGGTACAATTTGGACTTGTCAGTTAGATTTCACAATGTGTTATAACACTGTCAGATGCTTTCATAACAGTGTCATGAAAAAAAATGTTGACCTCAAGTACAGTGGTTCAATATAGACTTATCATTAAGATGTAATTAAGTTTGTCAAATACTTTCATAAAGATGTCATTAAGTCTGTCAAATGTTTTTAAATACATTAACAAAACCAATAAATTACCTTTTTTGCACAACAAATGTTTCCTTAAAAAAATATTTCTACAATCCTTCATCAGTAACATTTTCCAAAAGGGTACATCAACAACCATTAACAAATAGTTACCTTGAATGAACATTGATGAAAAATGATGAACAATACATTAACAAACAGTTAACAATGATAACCCTTAATTTACTAATGGTTTACAGATGCAGTAACAAGCAGTGTGGAGTATCATTTTTTCATGTTGACACAGGACATAAATTCTTGTTGTTTTTTGCAAGAAATTACAGTTTGTACTGTATTTTGTTGAAGTTGATACAGGACATCCCTTCGTGTACAGTACCTAGTTCTTTGCATGAACAATAGCCTAAGTAATATAAACTATTCATAATATAATCACAATAAAAACATTATTTCTGAAGTAGGCTAGACAGTGATAGTTAACATATTACTCTCATGTTAACACAAGTAGTACATGGCTGAGCAACCTAGCATAGTGCTACCCAGAACTGACAAACACTTGACTGCAGCTAGCATACAGCTAACTGGAGCCAGCCAATAACCAACCGAAGCAAGCTAATAACAAAGAACAAGAAATTAGATAATCGCTAATCTTCATAGTGCAAAGATTGCAAAGTACCTAAACTATACAGTTACAAAATTCAATTATATTAAACCTAGGGATATTGTCAGGAGAAAAAACAGTTCAGTACAGTACAGCAACAAATTCGTTTTTTTCAAAGGAATGCAACACCGTCATGGCAATTTACATAGACATGGGTCTCTGTCATAGTATTACAATTACTTCGCTTTTCCAACCCTCTACATACATTAACAGGCAAGTAGTTAACCTGTATCAAAATGGCCAGTGTATTTTTGTACTTTTGCAAATTTCAGCCAAAAATTATGAGAAAAACATGGCTTTTCCTTGAAGAGTTACAAGAACAAGCAGGTGTTTGGATCATTAACAGTCCCAACGCAACACGATCACATCAATCCCTATAGGCCGACCGTAGTAAGTGTCCTTCAATGTAAAAGTGGCCTACGAAGTGATACAAAATGAAATACCAACAAATGATATACATTTTGTATCTGTCACACCTCTTTTCAAGCCGCAAGTAGCCAGTCTACTTTAACAGTGTTACCGCACTGTATACATTAACAAATTTGATTATTTATATTATCTATTGAATAATGTATACTACCTAGACTATTGTTCATGCAAACCACTAGTTACATTAATGGATGTCTTGCATCCACATTAACAAAATGACAGTACAAACTATGTTCCTGCAAACAACTTTGATATTAACTTGACTTGTTTTTTTCACATCATGGAATAGTCTGTCCAAGACACCGTTATAATGGTGTATGGCTAACCAGTGGTGCCTCTCATTTTAGGTGAATCTTCAGTGACTCAGGAGTGCAATTACCTCTATGACTCCATATTTACAATTTGTATTTCTGCCATGCACGCTCAATATGAGCATCAGCCTCAGGGTCAGCGAAGTACCTTTTATGTGAGACAGAATACTGGTTAAATAGTTTCTTCATAACAAAGATATCCCAAACAATGTCAACCTTGCATAAAATATAATGTAATCAGCCGAATGACACCTAATGACAACATTCATATACATTTAAAATGATTCCTTAATGTGTCAATGCACCCCCCGGGAGTAGAATCCACTTGCAGCTGTGAGACTGTGTGTGTGTGTGTGTGTGTGTGTGTGTGTGAGATCCATCTTATCTCACACCACCTCACAATTGTCATTTAAGCCAAACTCAGTGTCTCTGGGCTCCAACCAGTCCTTTATCGCTGAATCGCTTTCAAGTGTCCCGTACCTGTCAGTGAATTATCCTTGAGAAGATTAGTTGCAACTGTACTGTACATAATCATAAATATGTTATTTACATTAGTTTGTTGCTTTTTGCTAATGCATTAGAACACAGTCCTACGAGACACAATGTGTATAATTAATTACATTTTCCAAGTCTAAACCAGAATAATGAACACAAAGTATTCAATCTAGCCAAATTAGGATACCAATTTTTATGTCATCAGCAAATCTGTTTCTTCTCTAAGGAGTTCAAACGAGTCAAAAAAACAATTGAAGCAGCATTTGTGTGAGTGAGTAGTGCATTCCAGGGGGCCTGTACCTCTCTTGTTAGAAATCAGTTATCATATAGTGGTTTAAATAATAACTTGCATACCCGGTTGTCAAGGGAGAGAGTAATTCAATTGTTTATTGCAAAATTTGATAGTCTATTAGCACATTATGTTACAGGCTCAATCTCTTCTCTTCTCTTCTTACTGTAATGTTGGTTACAAGCTGTAATATACATTGAGGGGTGTGTTTACCTAGCAAAGCCAAGACAGTAACCCCCATGTCAACTGGTCAATGTAAACATTCCTGTGGTTACCGGAGCACAACCTAAAGGGAGAATCTAAACAGAGAGGTTTCTGTTCATCTCATTATCTAAGCACATTCACTTCCAATGAAATGTACATTCATATTGTAGTTGTTAATGTTCAGATCCCACAATCTTTACAATATAGACTAAATAAACTTCTCAACCAGTTTTCTAAATCAGAAATTGATGCAGAATTATTTTCTCAGTTTCAACGAAAATACAACAAAGGAATAACAAAAACATGCTCCTTGCACTTTTTTACACACTTATTCACTCATTCATGTAGCATGATTACTTCTAATCAAATATCATACAAACAGTCACATTATCATAGTCACTATTCATCCCAACAAATTAGTTCTTACTTAGCGAAACCAAATCAAGATGGTAAGATTTATTCTCCTCAACCATAACCATGTTAAATTTTATATCAAACCGACTGTTTCCAAAACCAAAAAAACATACACAAATCCTGTGAATAGACACTAAGGATACAATTTTAACAGATGTCAATTTTCAGTTATAACTACACTAACAGGAAAATCCAGTTCTTCATGTACAGTGGATATTAAAAGTCTACACATCGCTGTTAAAATGCCAGGTTTTTGTGATGTAAAAAAATTGGACAAAGTCATTCAGAACGTTCCACTTTTAATGTGCCCTATAGTGTGAACAATTCAATTGAAAAATAAACTGAAATCTTGGAGGGGAAAATATAAACATAATAAACTGGTTGCATAAGTTTGCACACCCAGTTATTACTGGGGATGTGGCTATGTTCAGAATTAACCAATCACATTCAAACTCATGTTAAAAGAAACTCATTACACACCTGCCATCATTTGTGACTCTGATTAATCACAAATAAAGTTCTGCTGATTTTCCGGACATTTTCTTAGTTGTATCTCAGAGCAAATGCCAGGGTCCTCAAAGAACTTCTAAAGCATCAGAGGCATCTCATTGTTGAAAGATATCAGTCAGGAGAAGACTAAAAAAGAATTTCCAAAGCATTAAATATATAATGGAACACAGTGAAGACAGTCATAATCAGGTGGCGTAATTATGGCATAACAGAGATATTACCAAGAACTGGACGTCCCTCCAAAATTGATGGAAAGACAAGAAGAAAACTGGTCAAGGAGGCTTCCAAGAGGCCTACAGCAACATTATAGGAGCTGCAGGAAATTTTGGCAAGTACTAGCTGTGTGCTACATATGACAACAATCTCCCATATTCTTCAAATGAATGGGCTATGGGGTAGGGTGGGAAGACGGAAGCCTTTTCTTACAAAAAACACATCCAAGCCTGGCTGAAATTGGCAAAAACAGAAATCAAGTATTTTAAAAGCACGTGGAAAAATGTATGTCTGATGAAACCAAGGTTGAACTTTTTGGACATAATTCCAAAATGTATGTTTGGCACAAAAGCAACACTGCACATTACCCAATGAACACTATACCCACAGTGAAGCATGGTGGTGGCAGCATCATGCTTTGGGGCTGTTTCTCTTCAGATGGAACCTTAGTCAGGGTAGAGGGAATTATGAACAGTTCCAAATACCAGGCAGTTTTGTGCTCAAAACCTTCAGGCGTCCGTTAGAAAGATGAAGTTCACCTTTCAGTACGACAGCGACCCAAAGCACACATCAAAGGCATTTTTACAGGGGTGTGTAAACACTTTATATCCACTGTAACTCTTTATGTACCAATTTAATTAGCTTTGAACTCTCAGTTCAAATCGTTTTCATCATAGATAATCATTTCATACATTACCCCCTGCTTTCATGTCATAAAGTCACAAAATGAAGGAATGCAACACACAGAACGGACATGAAAAAAGAAAAACGATACTTGGGATGAATCTAATATTCATTCAGTAAGGAGTCGCAAACTGAATATTTATCAAAAGCACAATTGAAAATGAAAAAAACACAACATCCATAAACAAAATCAAAAACAACAAACACGCAACACGGTTGCTTGTGTGAAGGAATTATAACCCACATAACCTATTAACAAAGTTGTCTTACTCAGTGAAACAACACCCAAATTAGCATATCAAAATTTGCTTTTCCACAGGCATTGGCCAAACTACATTGTCACAACACAGACATCATGTCTCAATTAGCGTCCTAAAGTTCAGGGGATTTTTGCAAATGTTATCAATTTCTGTGTCATTCCAAATAATGGCCATCAGCCAAAACCAAAATCACAACTTTCATGCATATTCTATGTACTGACATCAAGATTGTTCTAATCAATAACAATGGGGAATGACTTTAGGTCCCTACCCTCACTACAAATTGGTAGTGAAACAGTACATTCCATTATGAAAGCTATTGAGAGGAAAGTATATTCAGCTTGGCCTTAACATTTGATTATCCCAAAACTGATGTTTCACATGTTGGTGAATTTAACACAGATGAGACCAGTCAGAACATTCAAATTTAACCTGTAGTTATAGGCTACTTTGATTTAATAGGAAAGGTTGGTAGAGGCCATACCAGGAGTTCTGCCCCCCTTCCTGTAGCGCAGGAAATCATCAGATAATCTTCATCCGTTTATCCGGTATCGGGACACGGGGGCAGCAGCTCCAGCAGGGGATCCTCAACTTCCCTTTCCTGAGCCACCTTTACACACATGAAAAACTGACATAGTCCCGAAACTGTCCATAGTAAGAGACGTCTTGCTTTCAACTTAGCAGATATCCTACATTAACTGAAGGTTCAGAGTAATTATCCTACCCATGTAATAGCATTGCTGTTTGTAAAAATGTGCAAAAGGAAAGTAAGAAACATAAAGTTCTCAAGAAAGGCGATGGTTACAGAGAATACAGATGCATGATATCTCTAAAATCAACGTACAATCAGTGCATAATCCCAAAGACACTCAATCTAGATCTCTAAACAATATCACATCAATCTACCCCATTTGTCAGTGTACCATTTCAGAATATAAACTCCAAGAACGAGTACCAGCTGCTGGATTTCAAACACAAGTATTATCTCAGTTATCATTGGTCAACACGAACAAAATGATACAAAATCATTCAACCAGACCCAATTCAACATTTAAAATAGAACATGAAATTTTACGGGCTTTGGCTATTTGGGGAATAAACTGGCTTTGGCTATTTTACTCTGTGTTGCAGGCTTTGACTATATTGGATGCAAATCCAGTAATCATGAAAACAGCGTGTTTTCTTTACAATAAAGACCATTGCTATGTGGTTCTTCGTTCTACTACTCCATCCAAGGAGAGAAACACAATATTTTCAACGTTTTGTAAGAAAAGCACGAGACCATATTTTACCAAATTAAGAAAGCATCATTGTATAAATTTCCAATTCATCACTCTGATTAAATTTAGCACATTATTCTTGTACAGAATTTAAGACATCAGAAGAATACCCCAACTTGTGCCAGCCAACAGCACAATACAGGAAAATAAATTTCAATTAGATGAGTCGGCTCATAGGCAAAGGCGGAAAGAGTGGCCCTTGCCAAAAAATCACAGTAACGACGCAATGATTGTGTGCGCCCAAGTTTACACCAAACAAAGCAAAAACCTGGCGAATTGAAATAACTTCCAAGTTAACAACAATCTTGGTAAACGAGAATAAATATTCCACCCAGGAATACAAAATACAGCCAATCGGAACACTCGTGCACAGGGAGAAGCTATAACTGAAATACACAAAAAAATAACTATTTACCATACTTTCTCAAATGTATCAATTCTGACATACCGAAACCAACCACCTAGGTTACTAAATCATATGAAAAGCTAAAAGTACTGTATCCTCTAAATATGTCAGAGAACCAGTGTTGTGTTAAGGAATGATTTCTCCAGTTGATGCTCACTGGTCCGTCAGCATCCTTCCCTCAGGCAGTCAGCGTTCCTGCGTGTTCCCGTTAGGTTGCTCGCGGCGAAACCGCAGAGTTAGCCGGAACTGTCTTTATTCTTGCGGGAACACTACATAAACAGCCCTTGATTCTAAACCCAATGTCCAGTCAAATGTCTAATGGTAGCTTCATGAATTTAAATGTAGTGGTTAGCATCGTCTCTTCCTCAACCCCAGGTCTGTAGTCTTCTTTGGTCTTAGCAGCTGTAAACACCAGCTGGGCCAACAGAGGTTATGTATCTGGTGAGTTCTTCTCCCCCCTTTCGATAATTTTCTTGACCTGTCTCTCAACATGCCAAAAGTGGAGAAAAATGCGTCGGGGTTATCTCGGTCACCAGCGGGGTCGGCCACGTCGATTTTAGGGAAATGTTCTCCACCAATGCAGTGTTGCCGGGCGGGGTGGAATGATGCAAATGTCCGAGGCCTTCCAGCGATCGGCCTGATGGAACACCACTTGAGGCCGTGGCGGTCAGAGGGACATTCCATTCAACCTGAGTGAAAAGAACTACAGCACAGAGATCAATAAATCCCAGACAAACTTCTTAAAAGCTTCCATCAGTCACCACTTTCTAAATGCTGTAGCCCACGTCTTCCAAAATACTTCCTATTATGCCTTCTGCAACCCCCATATGTTACCTCGTCCATATTCCTCCATTCTGCCCAGTAGGTCATGCATTCATCACACAAATGAAAACGCCATTTACCGGAAAACATAAGAACTCCTAGAGCCACAAATTTTCACATGTCCAGACACCATAAACTTCAGACATACTTTTTGCCGGCCCAGTGTAAACGCGAGAGACCGGCAAAGATTTACTGCCTTGCTTGCTCATCATTAAACTTGGCAAACCCAAGTGTGGCGAAAACGCCGGATCCAGAGCAAATAATGGTGGGGTCCAACCACCGCCCGTCACCCTGGTACCTCGATTAACATGCCCAGCATGCGCTAATAAGCTTGTCAGCCTTTATACAAGATATTCCTTGCACCAGTGTTTTATACAGTGGTCCAACCACCATACTGTTAACAGTTTTAACCAAAGTTTAACTGAATTGTGCCCTTACCTCCTGAGTAAAAAATGTAGCTCCGGGTACCTGTACTGATCATCTCAAAACTCACTTCAGCTGGGCGCCCTTTCTCTCACGCTTCTCGTAGCTAGCCTACGATCGGGAGATGATTTAGGCTCCAGAGACTCAGTCTTCGGCCGTGCACGATTGACCTGCTAAGATATGATTTAGAGATATCAGGTTAAGTAACCAAAGGACAAGCCCCCAAATTGTGAGGGCAATTTCATCGATAGGAACTCTTAAAGGAGCAAGTACAGAGACAAAATTATCTTTGCACATTTGGCAGTTTATTTGCAAATAGAGAGACGCGTCAAAACCTTACAAAATAATCATCTGAGGAGTCTCTGAGGTAAATACATGAACAGTCAGTATTTATTACAGATAAACAGGGAGTGGTAAGATGTTCCCCAGCTGTCTTGTATCAATAAAACCCTTTCCCTTTGTTCTATCGTTACCTAGGTTTCACCCAAGGGGCAGACTGTCCTCCCCTACATGGGCAACCTCTTCAACACTGAAAAGGAAAAAAGCATCTGGATAACCAATAGATAGACCCTGATGGGTTATGCAGATTTACGAGTAACCCTATAATCAATAATGACTGTAAACCGCAGATTCCCCTCCTACATTCCTTTTCTAATTTAAACATAGGGACTCAGTACATTTAACTAGTAACCCATTAATGCATGTATAGGATACATCAGTATACCTCAGTTCAAGAATTTCCATAACACCAATTCTAGAACAGCATTCCTTGGACAGATGAAACTAAGATCAGCCAGAATGATGGGAAGAAAAAAGTATGGAGAAGGCTAGGAACGGCTCATGATCCAAAGCATACCACATCATCTGTAAAACATGTTAGAGGCGTGGCCATGCATGACTTCAAATGGCACTGGGTCACTAGTGCTAATTGGTGATGTGACAGAAGACACAATCAGCCGGATGAATTCTGGTGTAAAGGGATACAATTCAGCTAAGTTGATTGGACGGCGCTTCACTTTACAGATGGACAATGACCCAAAATATACTGTGAAAGTAAAGAGCTTTTTAAGGCAGATAAATTGAATTTTCTGCAATGGCCAGGTCAATTATCTGATCTCAACCCGATCAAGCATGAATTTCAATTGCTGATGACCAAACTTAAGGTAGAAAGGCCTACAAACAAACACCAACTGAAGACAGTTGCTGTAAATGCCTGGCAAAGCTGACACGGACACGGGCGGGGATCCAAGTGCAGACTGGACTGGAGTCGCGACGGTACAGGCAAGCGGTAGGCAGAGTAGTCGGGGACGGGCAGGAGGTCGAGAACCGAGCGGGCGGCGGAGGTACAGACAGGGGACAGGCGGAGTAGTCGAAGGCAGGCAGACGGTCGTAATACGAGAGCAAGGCAGAGGTACAGGTT
>JACXGJ010007258.1:0-31152 GCA_016801105.1 Esox niger | reverse complement strand
CAGCAATGGATTCAGCATCACCAAACAGATAACAGGAAAGCACCATAGACACTTCACATCTGACCACACCATCCCTAGTGGGCAGCAATGGATTCAGCATCACCAAACAGATAACAGGAAAGCACCATAGACACTTCACATCTGACCACACCATCCCTAGTGGGCAGCAATGGATTCAGCATCACCAAACAGATAACAGAAAAGCACCATAGACGCTTCACATCTGGGAGGGTAGGAATTCACAACTACCACACAGCGAAACTGATGACGGGGAAAGGCATTTTCTGCTCAGCAACAGAGTGTTCTCATTTCTGACATTTCACGATGACTCTCAGATTCAACAGGGAGCGCCTTGAATTATTTAACAGAAAGGCCCCTGGGAAATACTGTCAATCTGAGAAACAGAACCTACAGGATTTATTTGTGGAATTTCTATGATCTGGCAATGAGCGATTTAGAAGAATTATCCCCCCAGTGTGTGTGCTAATGTGTTCAGTATGTGTTCTGAATGCTTCGGCAACACTGATAAGGTCCACATTTACTTGATTTATGCGGCTGTACTGAACAACACACACTTCCTGCTCTGAACCGATGTGTATTACAATAACTTTCACAACCGTGTCAAACCTAAAATTGAGAATGGTGATAAATATAAGTCCAGAAATAAACACATAGTGGCTTTTAACGGACCCAGTAAAACATTCCTATACTCATCCTGTCTGGGCAGCTTGGCGGTTGGTATTCTAGAGGGCGGGTCCATATTGCCTTACATTTATAGAAGACCCAAAAAGCCTCCACAGGAGCCAAGGTCTTCAGTCAGTAAGTGACAGAATAAGATCAGGCTAGGTACCTGGTCAGCTCTGAGAACATAACTATTTCCAATTGGGTTTCAGTGTATGGCACATGCTATGGACTGATGGGATTGTCTGCCAGGGATAGGTAAAACAGATTTCTGGTAAACCCCATCTGATATTTCTACCAAAGTTACAACTTTGTTATTTTGGTGAGGGAATCAATTCAACTTGTTAGACATTGAGTTTTTGGGGGGTTAGAATGAGGTCTTATGTACGCATAGAAACACTGGGACATGCACACATCTGATTTCCACATTACTTAAACGCCTCTGGAGGCTTATAGGATTACCAGTATGGGGGAAGGACAGAGACAGGACAAGGGAGAGAGGAGAGAAAGAACAATGGCACTAAGGCATGCCATGTAAAATATACTTAACTACTCCCTCGGCACTGACAAGAGACACAAATCTAGAACATTCAAAAGTACACTATTCTTTTTGTATCTATTGTTTGCTTTCGAATCACAGCTGCAAGCAATGTAGCAAAAGCCTTTAGAAATGATAAGTTCTCCAAAACAGCAGAAAAACAAAAAGGTATCTCATTTAATTCAAATCCAGAATTGTCTTTACACATGCTGTAGATACTTCCATTTTCCAAAAACTATAATGCTTTTCATTACAATGATCTTGATGTTGTGATTTGAGATCAGTAACAGATGTGAATACTGAGAGAACGGTACTGGTAAACTAAGGGTTCAGCTAAAGGCTATCATAATAGACTAGTAAAAACAATAATTGAATATCAATGAAGAAACTGTTTACTTTAGGAAATCTGTTCATAAGCATTCCCACAAATAAGTGAAACCAATCACCTCCCAAAGTTATGAACATACCGTATGTTCATATATACAGCTCCGGAAAAAATTAAGAGACTACTGCACCTGTTTTCCTTTCCAAAAAAGTTGAAAAGGAACATTTTGAGTGTGGAACAGTGTTCAATTTGCAGTGGTCTCTTAATTTTAACCCTTCTGTTCCTCACTCAAAACCTTCCTTTTTAACTTTTTTAGAAAAGAAAGAAAAAAGTGCAGTGGTCTCTTACTATACTAAGGCTAACTTATATTTGAGATATATAGTATATATTCCAGTGAGGCTAAACTTGTGGTGTGCAGTGTACAATTTATGCAAACAATTATGTTCCTGCCCAAAATCCATCCACTCCAATGATAGTCTGCCGGTGGTTGACTGGGCTTGCCTGGCCCTGTTCAACATGGAGGACGTACTGACCATTCTGTACAACTACGGAATATTTCTCCCTCTAGTGGGCTTTGTCTGCTTCTCCAAACCCCTACAACGTCTATCCACACTACTCAATCTATCCAAAAGTCTGTCAGACAGAAATAACAGTAAACACACTGTCAAGCTAGGGAATACGTGGTTTATTAACATGATTATTTTTCTCAAATGGCTGTACTTAATTTTACATCCCTCTTGCCTGTTGCCACTATTTACCTTTGCAAGAAATTTGGGACGCTGTATATAATGAAAATAAAAACACAATGCAATGATGGGCAAATCATTAAATCCCTATATTTCACTGACAATAGTACAATGAAGACATACCAAATGATTAACCAAATATTGTTTTGGGAAAAATAGAATTTGATGCCAGCAACATGTTTAAAAAAAGTTGAGACAGGGGCATGTTTATACCTAAGAAGACCAATTGCTGTCGTTTTGTAAGTGAAATGTATTCCCATACTTGCTCTGATATTGTATTTCTGCCGTTTATCAGTTTGGGGACTCCTTTGTTGTATATTTCATTTCATAATGCACCGACTTTATTCAATGGGGGACAGGTCTGGACTGCAGGCGGGACAGGTCTGGACTGCAGACAGGCCAGTTTATCACCTGGATTCTTTTAATATGTGGCCATGCTGCTGGTTTGGCATTGTCTTGAAATAAGAAAGGCATTCCCTGAAAAAGATGTCTGGGTGGCAGCATATGTTGCTCCAAAACCTGTATATATTGTTCAGCATTAATAGTGCCTTCACAGATGTGCAAGTCACCCATGCCATGTGTACTAATACACCCCCATACCATCACAGATGCTGGGTTTTGAACTTTCACTGATAATAAGCCGGAATGTCCCTCTCCCCTTTAGCCAGGAGGATGCAGTGTCCATGACTTCCCAAAATAATTTTTCAAACCACAGCACACTCTTCCACTTCACCCCTCAGTCCATCTTAAAGTTATTTCCACAACAGAATCGTTTCTGTTATAAATTCCATGTCGCCTTAAGGCCCGAAGATAGCAGCCATCCAATATTGGTATTCAGGGTTGTCCCTTAATTGCTACATTTCTCCAGAATCTTTTAATGATATTATGTACTGTAGATGATGAGATCCCCAAATTCTTTGAGCTACGTTATTCGTTATAAATTGTTGCACTATTAGCCTGCGCAGTCTTTCACAGAGTGATGAACCCCTCCCCATCTTTACATCTGAAAGAATCTTTTCAGGTATGCTCTTTTTCTACCCAACCATGTTACTGACCTGTTGCCAATTGACCTACTGTTTTTAGTTGTGAGATGTTCAACCAGGTTTTTTTCATTTCATTTCCAGTCTTTTGTTTCCCGTCCCAGCTTTATTGAAATGTGTTGCCGGCATCAAATTCAAAGTAGGCATATATTTTATTCAGGAAAATACAATTTCTCAGTTTCTCTACCTCTATGGGTTCTCAAGTGATTGCTCTGGTGTGCCCTACGTACAGATCTGTAATCAGCACAGATTACACCTACCAACTTCTCACCTATGATCCAGAGGATGAGAAGATAGTCAATCATCTCCAGAGCAGGGCCCATGGTATTCTTCTTTTCCCCGTTGTACACAAGAGAGTAGAGGTTGAGCAGCAGGAGGAAGGTGAAGTACGAGGCACTGTGGATAATGAACTTGACAAAGGGCGTGTGGATAATCTGTCCGACGCGTGAGCGCGGCACCACCAGGTAGCACAGGGAGAGCAGCGGCCACAGCACAGCCACACTCAGCACCGTGGCCATCTTTAAACACGTGTGTTTACGCCGGTAGCTGGCTGTCTCACCAAACCAGACAGTGTTGAGGAACTGCTGGCAGTTGGACTGGGCAACAAACTGGAGGGGACGGGAGAGTTTGGAGGAAGAGAGTGTAGAGAGGGAGTAGGAGGAAGAGGGGATGTGAGTGGGAGGAAGAGGGGATGTGAGTAGGAGGATGTAATATGTGGCAAAGAACACGGATGTGGATTAAGCGCCACAGAACAATGATTTTTTAATTATATATATAAATATGAAAGAGATGGAGAGCTTAAGAAAAATGGGCAATACCAGTGTCAAGTACTACAATCCACAAAGTGTGTTCATCTGCCTCTTGGCTATATCTCAGCATCTTTGGACCACATTTAAATCATTTAGCTAGATCGAATAGGATGAATGGATTGCTCAATGTGCCAGAAGGTAATATTTTTTCAGCTTGTTTAGCTCTGGAATTTAAACTGGCAACCTTTAGGTGACCCGCCCGATGTCTTGAGCACCAAATCATCAGACACAGTGTCAACATGGACACTAGCGTGCTCACATCATCAGCGCATTTTCCCAGACATAACAAACCTAACTAATGTCATACTCTACATACCACCACCAAAACAGAAGTCTACCAAACACAGAGCGAGGCAGGGTTAGGGTTCTACCTCTGTCTGTAACCCACAGGCCCGTGGTTTAGAGGACATCTTGTTCGTGTCATTTCTCAACGTGAGACAGAACGGCAGCAGAGTACTTTAGCCTTGCTGTAATATATACTATATAACTCAAGCACGAGCTGCCAGGCAAAGGGGTTTGTGTCATAAATAACCAAAACAACATCCCCATCATGATGGTTCATCTCTGCCTGCCTGGCTATGAGCTGGTCCTATACTGATGTAGCCCAGAGGGACCAGAGCATACGAGGGGCATAGTTCTCCACAGACAAACACAGCAATAACAAATGTCCTCACGGCCTGTGAATAATTATTCAAATCCGTCATACCATCGCTAGAATCGCCCCAGGCTCCTCTTAAGCGGGCAGCTTCTGTTTGTATATGGCACACTAAAACAGTTTAACTGTTTTTTATGCTATTCTGTATGTCTTGTGAATTAGTGTACAACACCCTAAATACTACAATATTACTATATTTATGTAGGATTGTAGTCACTGTGATAATGTTTTGTCAATGTTTGTTATTTTATGGCTGATATTATGCAAATTCATATCCATTAACAGAGAGGTAGCAGATTACCACTAGAGGAAACCCACTGAAAACACTAAAACACCACATCATCCATAACCAGTATATAGGCAAGACTGAAATCTAGCAGTTATATTCAGTTGTTTTGCTCTTCTCGGTGAGCTGAAATTGTCAGGAAGGTTGTTCCGTGATGGATGAGTCATTTATGGGTAATGGGGTGGTGAATGTCTATTTGGAAAAAAATATATAATAAGCATTATAGATGATGAAATGATCATACAGAGCATATATTGTCCTTCAGTTTACTTCAGGTTACTACAGAATACTATACCATATAGTTCTGCTGGCTTGACTCTAAACTTAAGCATGGTCGTACCGGTCGATTACTGGATGGGAGACCAGATGATGCTGGACGTACAAGAGCCAGTAGGGGGCACTCATCTCTCTTGTTTGGGTAACTTTCCCAAAATGTAAATACATCTCTGGAAAAAATTAAGAGACCACTGCTAAATTATCAGTTTCTCTGGATTAACTATTCATAGGTATGTGTTTGAGTAAAATGAAAATGTTCGATGTATTCTGTAAAGTACTGACAACATTACTCCCAAATTCCAAATACAAATATTGTTATTTAGAGTATTTATATGTATTAAACAACAACTGGTCATAATAACCAAAAAATATGCATTGTTTTCAGACCTCAAAGAATTGCACAGATTTTTTTTTTTCAATAACAAAATTCTAATGTTTTAACTTAGAAAGAGTTCAGAACTCAATATTTGGTGGAATAACCCACATTTTTTATCACAGCTTACATGCGTCTTGGCATGCTCTCCACCAGTCTGTCACGTTCCTGTTGGTTGACATTATGCTACTCCTGGCACAAAAATTCAAGTAGCTCAGCTTTGTTTGATGGGTTGTGACCATTCATCTTCCTTTTGATCACATTCCAGAGGTTTTCAATGGGGTTCAGGTCTGGAGGTTGGGCTGGCCATGACAGGGTCTTGATCTGGTGGTCCACCATCCAAGCCTGGAGTGACCTTGCTGTGTGGCATGGAGCATTGTCCTGCTGGAAAAACCTATTCTCAGAGTTGGGGAACATAGTCAGAGCAGAAGTAGGTGTTCTTCCAGGATGACCTTGTACTTGGCTTGATTCATATGTTCTTCACAAAGACAAATCTGCTCGATTCCAGCCTTGCTGAAGCATCCCCAGAACATCATCGATCCTTCACCAAATTTCCCAGTGGGTGTGAGACACTGTGACTTGTAGGCCTCTCCAGGTCTCCGTCTAACCATTAGATGACCAGGTGTTGGGCAAAGTTTAAAATTTGACTCATCAGAGATGATGACGTTACTCCATTCCTCTACCGTTATATAATTATGGTATTTTGCAAACTTCAGCCTGGCTCTTTTTTGCTTCTCATTGATGAAGTTTGTTTTTCTAGCTTTGACCGACTTCAGCCCTGCCCCTTGGAGTATGTTTTGAACCGTCCTTGCCATGCACTTCACCCGAGCTACTGTTTGCCATTGTTTCTGTAAGTCTCTTGATGTCATCCTACGGTTGTTGAATGACATTCGAATGAGTTGACGGTCATCTCGGTAAGTGGACAGTCGTTTTCTTCCTCTGCCAGTCTGTAGCTCTGTTGTCCCCAATGTCTGTTGCTTGACCATGTTCTTATTAACCGCCTTCTTTGAAATGTTCAGGATGGAAGCAACCTGACGCTCACTGTATCCCTCTGCCAGCAAAGCCAGAATTTAACCATTTATCCTCACCCAAAGCTTTTTTTCAACTCTTTTGTCATGCTGTATAGCTATTTTTTCATAAAAATTACCTTTGAGGTTTTACTTGCACTGTTTTTACCGTCCAGCTGCTCCTATTGTAAGAGGATAATGATGACCACAGCAGTGGGTTCTATACTTTTCCTCGTTAAATTAGATTTGGTTCAGGGAATCACCTAATCAGCACCTCATTAAGCAAGATGAGGGGTGTCTGGGTTGGAATTTAACAGAAATTAGAATTTATTGGCTGCCATACATGTAGTAGATGCTGATTTAAGAAACATTTGGATTGGTCTCCTAATTTCTTTCCAGGGCTGTATCCTTTCCAGAAATCCTATTACATGTTGTTTCGGTTGTGCCCCATCTCATTCTGACCGTGCAGTGCTTGCTGTTTAGGTACTTCCCCATCTATTTCTGACTGTGCAGTGCTTGCTGTTAGGTAGTGCTTTATCTCATTCTGACCTCGCAGTGCTTGCTGTTTAGGTACTGCCCCATCTCATTCTGACAATACAGTGCTTGCTGTTGAGCCTTACCTCTTTCTGATTGTACTTGATGGCCAGTTTAAGTCGGCTGAGGTTCATGCGTTCCTCCATTAGGCCTCTTTTGTCCACCGTGTCCTCATTGGCCATGTGGTTGAGGATCACCTCAAGCTCTCTGGAGTTGCGTGCCTGGGCCAAGAGGTCCTTAGCAAACATCTTACACTGCTTTGCCAGCTCCTCATAGTCATTCCTGAAACCATGGAAAGTAGAAAAGAGGAGGAAGATGAGGATGAAGAGGACAGGCGGTATCAAAGAAACGCAGATTTATAATAAAATTCCATCAACTTAAGTGAAAATCATTTCCTTTTATCAATTGCAGTTATAGTTTAACCAGTAACACTTGATAATGTAAATGTTAATTTAGCTTCAATTAAGAGACAAACAAATTGATACGTGAATGAAATCCCATATGTCCCTTGAAATCTCATAGCCTGCCATCAACAGAGATCCAAAATCCCATGCATTACATCCAGCCACGAAACATAAGTCAGCACTACAAAGAACCAAAAGCCTATTAAGCCAAAAGGCAACGGAACCAAAAGGCTACGGAGCCAAAAGGCAACGGAACCAAAAGGCTACGGAGCCAAAGGCTATGGAACCAAGAGACAACGGAACCAAAAGGATATGGAGCCAAAAGGCTATGGAACCAAAAGGCTATGGAGCCAAAGGCAATGGAACCAAAAGGCTATGGAACCAAAGGCAATGCAACCAAAAGGCTACGGAGCAAAAGGCTATGGAACCAAAAGACAACGGAACCAAAAGGCTACGGAACCAAAAGACAACGGAACCAAAAGGTTACGGAGCAAAGAGGCTATGGAACCAAATGCTACGGAGCCAAAAGCTATGGAATAAAGCCTTCGTACCTGAACTCCACCTCCACCAGGCTGAGCTCCCGGAGGTCTGCGCTCAGCTCGAAGGCCCTGAGAATAGGGTCCTCTTCTGTCAGCATGATCAGCGATGGGCTGGCCAGACACCTGTAGATGTCCAGACGAAATCTGGCAGATGTGTTGGAGACGGGGGGAGCAGAGGGGTGACGGAAGGCGGATGGAGAGAAGTTGCAGATAAAAACATTCACGGAGGAAAAAAACAGCATGAGGGAGGGAGTGCAAGAGAATGACAGGGAGACAGAGCGAGGGAGAGGTAGAGAGAGAGAGAGAGCAAGGGAGAGGAGGAGAAAGTCACCTAACAGTTTAGTCAACATCTGACATATTGTTCCTTGTTCTATATGTATTTATAACTCCTTCCTCCTGCCATGTTGTGTTTAATCGGAATGCTGATTCACAGTGTGTGGAGTGGGAGGCCTCAGTTATGCAGTTACAACATAAACACCAAGCTGAACATGGCAACAGTTCCTGGGAGCACTTCTAAACCGAACCCCCCAAACGTGTCCTATTGCCTAACATTTTTTTGTGGTATGTTTATCCCAATATTCATTAAAGACACGTTATCCTGTTGAGTTCTATAGGTCTCAGTCCAAAGCAAGTGCACTAGAGTGAACATCGTGTGCTTTTTGGACAGCAGACAGTGCAGATAAAAGAGTTATGCTGATGTTGTATGAGCTGGCCTTTCTCTCAAATATTTAACAGGTCACTAGGTCTTTAAAATCCCTCTTGAAAACCAGGTTCAAATTAACAATGTTGTGGTATGATTATAGTATGGTTAGGAGTAACGATGGTGTGGTTTGATTATAGTGTAGTTAGGAGTAACTATGGTGTGGTATGATTATAGTATGGTTAGGAGTACCAATGGTGTGGTTTGATTATAGTGTTGTTAGGAGTAACTATGGTGTGGTATGATTATAGTATGGTTAGGAGTACCAATGGTGTGGTTTGATTATAGTGTTGTTAGGAGTAACGATGGTGTGGTATGATTATAGTATGGTTAGGAGTAACGATGGTGGAGTTTGATTCTAGTGTCATTAGGAATAATGACAGTGTATTTTGATTGATGTGTAATTAGGAGTAATGAATACATGTCTAGTTATTCCATCCTTCCCAGAGAGACCGATTCACCCTCCTACACAGGAAGTACCCCATTCAATGGCCATCCTGGACATGTGCTTGTGTGCACACGTGCGGATGTGTGTGTGTAGGTGTGTCAGTGTGTCATTCCCCTGTGTTCTCTACCTGGAGTGTCGTAGACTGTCCTTCTTGTTTTTGGCGTTGCAGAGGGTGCACTCACAGCCCACAGCGTGGGGCCTGGGCAGGGAGATGTCCTGCTTCAGCAACATGGTCAGTATCTCATAGTTGTTCCGATGAGCAGCCAGGATCACCGGGGCAACGTCCATGGTGGTGGAGTACTCAGGGTTCTGGATGCGCTGCATCAGTTTCTGTAGAACACAGACGAAATTATGTTGCAACAAAATAGCACATGATTCAGATCAAATTGTCACTTTGTGTAGTGATGATTGTGTCCTACTAGAATTCACTGTAATGGATGAAACTAAAGCAACAACAATTCAGCTGTGGTGATAATTGACCACGGTTGGAGCGATTCGCCAGTCTAAAAGACATTCTAACCAGCAAAATAATGAATAAAATATAAGGATTGTTATTTATTCATGGACATTTGGTTTGAGCAGTTAACGCCACAGTAATCCACTGGCACAAAAAAAGAAACAAGTCAGCTAAATGATAACAAGGTAGAGAGAGTGGAGGCTAACAGCAATGGAGGGCTTGGAGGACCTCCTGGGCCGATGGTTGAGGAGGATATCTACAGCTCCCACTACCTCTGAGTCGATGGCCACTAACAGAGCATCGGTTGCCTGGAACAAACACAGACATAACACAGGACCGTAGAGTCAGGTTACAGAGGGAGACAGCCCGGACACAGCACAGAGCCAGGGTTGATTCACAGATGCGCGCACACACGCGCACACACGCGCGCAAGCACACACACACACACACACACACAAACAGACACACAGGTCAGGTGCCAACATGTCTCTTAGAGAAATAGTTAACAGTGTGCTGCTGAGTGTCAGTAAGAATATCAGGTGGATCAGACGCTACAGTGGAAATATGGTAGTTTACATGGTGCCATCGACATGGAAACAGAGAGAGACCAACAGAGACAGTGAGAAACACGAGGAGGAGATGAGAGAGACGTGGGAACGTGAAGAGAAAGAGGGAGGAAAAAGAGAGGAAAAGATGAAAGGGAGAGATGAAGATACAAAAAGAGAGGAGAAAAAGAAAATGTGTGTGCGCTCTGTGTTAGTGTGCGTGTGTGTGTGTGTGTGTGTATGTGTGTGTGTGTGTGTTAGTGTGTGAGCGTGAGCACTACCTGACAGCCATGTTCCAGCAGCAGCTTAAGGATATCCAGGTTTTCATTCTCAATGGAGATGGTGACAGCGTCTCTCCCCAGCACATCTACACAGTTGATGTTGAGTTCTCCGTGATGCTTCTCCTCCAGAAGCTTCTTCACCATGTAGTAGTCACCTGGAACACAGCATGAGTTACGGCACACACACACGCACACACACACACACACACACACACACACACACACACACACACACACACACACACACACACACACACACACACACACACACACACACACACACACATACACAACACAGAGAAACACAAAATCATGCCAGAATTAATACATACACACAAAAAACGAGGGCTGTCTCCAACAAAAAAGTTGCAGACCAAGGTTAGCTGTTAGACATTTATTAACATGTATTTTTTCATATATTCAGTGGATATAATTTTTTTCACATTAACAGTGGAAAAATATTTATTTTTGTCTCATTCTTTTACCTCACAAAAAACTGGCATTCTAACAGGGGTGTGTAGACTTGTATCCACTGTAGATCCATCCTACGCTATATTTACATAGAAATATTTATATGACACCTTCCGTTACACTCAGAAATGTACAATATAAATGTAGTTGAGCTTCTGTTATTGTTCTAAAATTGTTCTGATATATTCTTAAACACTCAATGAATAATGGTCAACAGAGATAGGTCACAATCAAACGGGTGTCCTGTGCATTTTGCAACAGCTTGACAAAAAAGACATAATAAATGACCAGCTGCCTAATCGGGGTGTCTGAAATACACAGGAAGATCAGTTGCCTAATCGGGGTGTCTAAAATACACAGGAAGACATATGGATGCACACACACACAAAGAAACCAACACACATATATTCCACACACACATTAACACACAGAAAGAGTGGGAAGAAGTAGTACATGGAGGCAGATTGCACACAGGCAGGAGCACACAAAGTAAGTGGGCTCCACTCCAAAAGCTCCCTTCCAGTCCCAACCTACTGTAACTATAACAAAGGACAAAAACAGCCTGTTGGGCCATGTTTGCTTTATATGGTCATACCAACTCGGACACGCTACTGAACACAATTCAAACATCCACCTAGGCTTCATTTGTCATAGATTTCAAAACCCACCTCTGCCAATAGAAATGTGCTTCCTGCTTCTGACAAATGTGAATGATTTACCTTGAATACCTCAGCTTTATATGTGCATGTTTTTCTGATTCAAATTCCTCGCCTGTAAATTGTACAGTACTGTATCTGTGATTGGCGTGTGTGTTGTTTTGTTCACAATTTCTAATAGAAATTAAACAACAGGCCATCCCCGCAAACCTGTCTGCCATTTCAAAACCTAGAGAATACAGATACTGCGCGGTCTATTTAACAGGCTTTCCCCGCACTTCCACAACGCAAGCAAAGCCAGGGCTTACTACGCTAGTAAACGTTTTTAAAAGCTCACACAGCCACACACTGTAGCTTCACATGGCTCTATACAAAAGCATAGCTCCATACACGTCTATACAAGAGCAAAGATCCACAAAACTCTATACAGCTGTAGCTCCTGGGTAGATAACTATGATCAGTGGCCCCACTTCCAGTGTATATATATATAAAATTGGCAGCTGCATGAGGCATTCATCCAAAAGAAAGGGAAGTCAATCTATATTAATGTAGAGGAGGATGATTATGTTGGCAATAAAGATGTGATGGAAAATGTTTTTCAAAATAACTAAAAGGCCTCCATTTTCTGATAATATTATCTTATATGGCATCTTAGGTGACACTGTTGCAATGTGATGTTGTCAATATGCTACTTGCAACCACTTTATATTACAATGATACTCATTTGTATTTCAATGATTATGGGAAGCCTAAAACTATAACATTTGTGCACTTGTACCAAGCTAAAAATAATTATTATTAGTTATTAGCAGATGCCATGTTTATATAGCCACATCAAAATGTTGGACTTTCAAGGAATACTAAATAAACTACATGAATACACATATAGCTAATATCCTAACTTACCTTTCTCACAGGCCAGCAGGAAGAGCTTCTCGTCCAGAGTAGTCTCCTCTTTAACCTCCCTCACGTCTTTCAGGGCCAGAAATTTATCCGGAGAGGACACGTCCGTGCCCTGATACAGAGCGGCCATTACGACGGAGAAGGAGTAGGGCAGAACACTGATGTGCATCCCACTAGGTGCAAGCGACCATTTAACCATGAAAGCCCGTCACATGGGATGACATATACTATTCAAAGAGTCTATATATTTCCCCCCAAGAACCGCAATTCAAAACGTCGCCGGGACAAAAAAACAATAACATATACACCACTAGTGTTGCTGTCGGATCCTCCGTAACAACGTATCTTTCGCTTTACGCAGCTTTGGCGCGCGTAATGACCTTCCAGCTGTTTCCTCCTAATTTTCCTTAGACATACGCTATTGTTCTTCAGATTTGAACATATTGGACGCCGTCAGCGCATACATACCCATCTCCATCAGCGTGTTTACATGAACCATTATCTAGCATCGCTTCGTATGTTCATGAGAGTAGGCAAGTCCTCTGGTCCTGATGGTGTTGCGCACTGCGCGCGCATGCTCCTTCGTCACCGTCTTGCTCATCTCGCGTGCAAAGCGCAAGCAGCAGCAGCTAGAATTACATAACAACCATACCCTGCGATTTTTGGCCTTTATTAATTAATATTTTAGATAAAGGACATACAAATATGTAGCCTACTAAATCTAACACAAGTTTCGATTATCTGACAGATTTAGACATGTAGAGGAATACAGTGGGTTTTTAGGGCACTTTCAGGAGTATTTCAAATTACTATTTCAATAAAAATGATGAAATAACAGGTTTGAATTAGAATTATTTATTTCTGGTGAAAAGTTTGTGTGTATTAATACCCTTTATGCTAGTATTCGATCAATATTATACATCTATAAGCATATAAATGTAACATGCTGCGGTGTAAGCTTTACGACAGGCCTAATGAACATGGCATTGCTTGCATTAAAAAAAAACAGAAAGCCTGGGCTATATGACAAATGCCACATAAAGAGATTTATATTGTGTGCTATGCGCATGCATCTTTTAAAATATCGTTGTCTCGCGTAGCCATACCTCCAAATCGCCTTACTATCACGCCCAACATATTAAATATAAAAGGTTTAATTTGATCAACCAATGTAATGTCTGTACATTTGGCTGAAACCTAGAGCAAGCAAAGAACATACATTTCACAACTAATCAATTGGTTCACCTAGTTATGTAATATATGTAGATAATTGACCATAGACCCAAGTTAAATATACTTAACTGGAATTTCAATAATCCCTTTACTCCAGCAGATGGCAGTCCTTGCAAAGTCAAGCAAAGCAATGTGTGCGGTATAGCATCTAGAATCCCGCCTAGAGTAGCCTAATAATAATAAAAATGTACCCCAAAAAGAATATAATCAAAAGAGTAGGCTCATAGTTAACAAAAAATATAAATAATCAGCCCTATATATTTCTACACATCTTTCAAAACCCAACATTACCTTTTTTATTTTTAGGCATATCTTGAGACAAATGGTTGACCACTTTTGGACTTGCTTGACTTCAAATAGATGCTCAAACTCTTTTATAAACGTTACCAAACAGGCCAAAATATGAACAAATATTTAATCGCACGGTTATTTGATCCGTACCTTAAAACATATGGGCTTATCGCTTCCCATGCATGTCAATTCCGCTCTAACAGCTGTCGAATAACAGATTACCACGGATTTCAATTTGCCTGGTGAGAAAGAGAGCGAGTAAAGGATAACCCTAACTCTAGCCGGGAAAGCGCTGTAATTGCCTATACCGTTCAACTGGGCTTCAGCTTAGATCTAGTCTTGTGGACATTATTTTGAGGACAAAACAAATGTAGCCTTTGTAATGGGAGACAATTGTAGCCTTTTGTAATAGCACAATATTCAAAACATATCTTGGACGTAAGCTTCTTTCTGTCTGAAAATGCAAAATAAAACACATACTATTTGAATATACTGGAATATTAATTTGAATATTACGTGATATTCAACAGAAACATTGAAACTGTGTAGGCCTAACATATTTGTACTAGTTTCATAACAGTGCACATTGACAGAAGAAAGCTTCGTAGACAAAGCTCCTTCACTGGAAGCAGGGAGACAAGCAGTCCTTCCATTTCTATTCTATCCTAACAACAGCCTCATTTCCTACCGTCGTCAACCATTGTGGGGATATTCTTGTTTTTTAATGTGGGCGTTTCCAGAGTACTGAGCATTCCCGACTGACGTGTAGAACAGCCAAGTGCACAACTCGTTGAAGCACGTATCATATACTGCACCAATAGCGATTAGGGGAGGGAGGGTCTTTCTTCCTGTAGTCTCTGATTGAATCAGTCCAGTTTCAATTAAAGATATGATACGCACATCAGGAAGAAAGGAGAAATGCAACAATAGTCTGTATCACTGCACCTCTGGATTTACCGGTGACGTTTTTTTTGTTCATCGGTTTATGTTCAAAATGATCTAAGAAGACTGAGGACGTAATTAACGTAGGCTACTTGTGTGCAGTGGTTCAATACTGGGGAGCATCAGATTTTAACTGCACAGAGATGCCTACGCTGAATGTTGCCTAAGACAAAAATTGTTTGGATGAACGGTTCCTCGTTATGTTTTGATGGCCGGCGGACCGCTATACGCACTTTATTACCGGTAATGGAAACATTTTCACGTCAAATGCCTTGCGCACTGCAGTAAAAAAATAGGGCTGCGTTATCATATTTTAAACGGCGAATCAGATTGTGATAACGAATCTGTTTTGTCTGGAGTATTACCTAATCATTTAGCATTGGATTGGTTCGGTATATCTTTTCCGACCGGGTTTATTAAATACACCTTACTTCTTTGCTTATTGTAAATGTAACAAGCTTTCCTCCAGTAGTGAGCCACTCACTCCTAGGTTACAGATGAGAGGAAAACAATACCATCAACAACTGAAGTTGACAGCGCCTTGGGAGAAGGATGCTGGCTACGGGAGAAAGCTTAAAACGTATAGGAACCATACCAAGATAATAGCTCAGCCCGGCATCGTGATGAAGGTACTACGCAGAAAGCGGATTGTGTTGTTCATAGCCTATTTCCTACTGCTGGTGCTGACCATGCTGAACTTGGCCAACTACAAATGGACTAAAGAACCCCAGCAATGCAATCATCAGATGAGAGGCACTACCTATCAAGGCAGGTCAGACATCCGGTTCCTCTACCGACCCTCTTTGGCCAAGAAAAGACAGCTAGTCTATGTTCTTACAACATGGAGGTCTGGATCCTCCTTTTTTGGGGAGCTGTTCAACCAAAATCCAGAAGTTTTCTTCCTGTATGAACCCATGTGGCACATCTGGCAGAAGCTGTACCCAGGGGACGCTGTGTCTTTGCAGGGGGCAGCGAGGGATATGCTCAGCTCCTTATACCGCTGTGATCTCTCGGTGTTCCAGCTGTACAACAGCCCAGGTGGAAAGAACTTCACCTCCCTAGGGCTCTTTGGGGCCACCCTGAACAAAGTTGTGTGTTCCTACCCACTCTGCTCGGCATATCGGAAAGACGTGGTGGGAATGGTGGACGACAAGGTGTGTAAAAAGTGCCCCCCTCAAAGCCTTAGACTACTAGAGGAGGAGTGCCTCAAATACAGCACCATAGTCATTAAAGGGGTGCGCATCCTGGATGTTAATGTCCTGGCCCCCCTCATGGAGGACCCATCCCTTGACGTGAAGGTTGTCCATTTGGTGAGGGACCCCCGGGCCGTCGCCAACTCCAGGATTAAGTCCAGACATGGACTGATCCGGGAAAACCTGCAGGTGGTCCGGAGCCGGGACCCCAAGCTACGCAGGATCCCCTTCGTAGACCCCAACCACAAAGCCAATAAAAAGGACGGTTCGGACTACCATTCCATCGGAGCCATGGAGGTGATCTGCGACCGCACCTCCCGAACCCTGAGGACCGCCTTAAACCCCCCCAGCTGGCTCAAAGGAAAGTACATGGCTGTGCGTTATGAGGACCTGGTAGAGAACCCTGTGAAGATCCTGAGGAGCATCTACCGCTTTGCCAACCTCACCACTAACCATGACATTGAGTCATTTGCTCTGAATATGACCAGTGGGTCCAGTTCGTCCTCAAAGCCATTCATAGTGTCCTCCAGGAACGCCACACAGGCGGCCAGCGCATGGAGAACAGTTCTCAGCATCCAGCAGATCAAACAGGTGGAGGACTACTGTCACCACTCCATGGCCGTCCTGGGCTACGAGAGAGTCAGGACAGCCGGGGAAGCCAAGGACCTCAGTAAATCTTTGTTGACTGTTTCCAAACTGTGACAGAAAAAAAGAATCCCCTCTTTTTTACCAAAGACATTGAATTAATTGTTACTTTTGAATCTAGTGCCGTTCCGTTAATTGTGGAATTAAAGAGCTTTACTTTCAACAAATGTTTCTGAGCAATTCCACTTCCATGGCCACATTGGAATGTATCTTGGTCTTATTTGTCAGTTAAATGGCTGACAGTGGTTTTTGACAGGACCTCTACTTTTGTATCTGGACAACTGGATGTTTTGACAAATCAAGAAGGACTGTGAAATATGACTGATATATTCAAACAGCAAACAACAAACACTGTATTATCTTGAAAACAGTTCAAAGTGGATGTTTTGGAGGTTATTTTGAATGTTCCAAACTTGAAAAAAAATGTATGGTTTTCAGTATCCCTTCTGTCTGTATAAGTGAGAAAAAAAATAGTGAATGAAAAAGGTATTATTTAAAAAAAAAGCTAATTGTCTGAGCAGGTTATGTTACATGTGTCAGTACAGTACTGGATGGACACAGAGACAATCATTAAACTGGTCTGTTAGAACTATGATGTTGCTCTGAGGAATTATCTTGCACTTTCGGGTTTATTAATGGAGACACCATTTATTGCAGTGGCATGTCCCCAGATGACAATAGCTGGGGTTACAATGATAGTAAATCACGACGGACACTGTAGCTGTGTAAGTCTGAGGCAGTAATGCCTTCTGAGTGTTCCTGGGAGAATAGCGTGTTGTCATTTTAAACATGTACATGGATACTTCTGTTCATCCAAATAGATGGTTTTGCCAAACTGTATTCCAGAAAAGGTTGAAGCAGAGAAGCCCTAGCATTGTGTTTGAACAAAACAAACATACACTAACCAAATTCCCATTTATAAAAAAAACGACTACATGAAACTAATTCAAGTACCGATGTCCAAACAGTCCGGTCATGGATATAGTATCATATTATCACTGCTGGAGATATACAACAGTGTCCTGTAGTATTTATCATTACCTTAGTCTGGCTGGTCTAAGGTAACCTGAGTACTGGTCTTAAGCATGTTTCTTTGAATTAGCATGCCAACATGTTCTCTTGCCAATCTTGTTTATCTTCACAATAACAGAAGCGGAGATGTGAAGAGGCCAGGCATGTTTGGGACCAGGATGCTGAAACAATCTACAATTTGATCTTGACAATGGAAGAAAAAAATGGTTGTAAAGGTATCCAAATTGTTCACCTGATAAAATGATGGCTATGGGTTTTGAAAGGGAGAATAATGCCTGTTAATGTTCACCATGTACTGCTTTGTTCAGATGTACGGTTTTCCGATCCAAGTTGGATCATCATCAGGTCAGATGGCCACTTCTAGGTGAGATAGTGGTCATTTTCTTTACATGGACTTTGTTAACATTTAAAACAAGGACTTAAGATTAAGAACACTTAGAATGTCAAATGCGTTTAGCTTTTTCAGAGCACTAAGAACCTGTTCCACTGGGGTTGCGTGACAGTGTCTCTGTTCACTAGCTACCGTATACTTTGCTCCTTTTTAACCAGGCTCTAGGGAACAGGGTGCCATTTCAGAACGCCTCAGTCTACAGGGACTCAGTCTGTTGTCAACATCTTTCCATCAAGCATGTGGAAATACGTTTATGTTTTGGTGATTGGAATGCAAGTTCCATAGAAGAAAAATATATGCAGTAACCTTTGACAAGCACTTAAAAACCAAGGTCAGTGGATTTGTTATTGTTAGAAAAACAATGTGTAGCCACACAGAGATGGATAGCTTATGTTCTGCATATTACATTTTTCCAATCTATGTTGTTCAAGTGGAACATTACACATGTATGCCGTTCATAATTTAAGGTCAGATACCCTGGTGAATATGAATATACAGATCATTTCTTCACAGTTACATTTTTAAGTTTCAGTTTCAAACCTTTGAGCAGTAATGTTCTTCTTCACATACACTGCTAAGGACCTGGACTATTTGGAATTATGCTGATGCAACATAAAAAAGGAGAGAAGGGCTGATCAATTCAATAGCATTAATTTGCATGAGAAAGAAAGGCTTGGAAATATGTGCAATACATTTTTTACTGGGAATATAAGGTGCCAGTCACTTGAAAATGAATTGTCATGGTTAGAAAATAGAAAAGAGACCGTCTGTAAACAAAGGGTTGTAAGAGAGCAAAAGGAGAGGACCCTAGGGCGGTGTTATTTTATTTTCATATGACCTTTGT
The DNA here is from genome assembly GCA_016801105.1 of Esox niger. Classification (NCBI taxonomy): domain Eukaryota; kingdom Metazoa; phylum Chordata; class Actinopteri; order Esociformes; family Esocidae; genus Esox; species Esox niger. The sequence continues at coordinate 11,907 of JACXGJ010007258.1, read as the reverse complement.
CTGTGTGTGTGTTGTATGCGCATGTGTCAGAGTTAGCTGAAGGTTACATACTGGCTGATAAGAGGTTAGAGGTCAATTGCTAAGCCAGTCTTTCGTGTCTGGACCCTGGGAAGCCATCCTCACTGTGGCGTAAAGGTGCAGCATGTCAATGTATTAAACATAGTGCCTTTAGGTTCAGACCCAAGGCAACTGTTGTCTATGTCATCCATCTGATATGATATACAAAGCATTTGTATGATATTTTAGTTTCACATTTGTTAAAGTTTGCTTGATTGCTTTAACAGTGATTATCATCTCACCACTCATGTCCATGCATTCCTTTACTCTGGCTTTGTGTTCCAGTCATACAATAATTGTGTTTTGACATTGAACTGTATTCCTATAATAGTTACCAGTGTAGTGTGGTCCTATGGGTGTCAAAGCTACAGTACTGCTGTGAAGGTACTGAGAACTGCAGAATTCTGTTGAGTGCTTAGTGACATGGAGTCACACCTGGTCAACCTGGGGTTGCAGGTTGAGCTGTCTGCATGGTCAAACCACAGGGTGTTATAGCAGGCTTAACATCTCTATGGCCTTGTGCGTGTGTGTGTGTCTGTGCACGTCTTGGGAGAACTCCTGTTCTAGATGATCATGTTAACCAATCACCCGTTTAGCCCCAGGGCAATAGATTTTGACTTCAATTAAATGTCCTAATGCAGAATAACTAGAAAAGTCAGATAGCCTATTTTGTGTGTGTGTTTTCTAAGAACGAATACACTCAATGAGAATCTAGTTGAAACGATAACATTAACCCCTGTTTCTGCCATATGTCATTAGTGTTAAGACATTACATATGTAAAAAGGAGATGCTAGGACCTCACTCTACATCTTCAACTTTATGTAATATGACTTAAGTCTTAATAGTCCTCGTTAATGTATGAAGTCCTCATTCATTAAGCTATGGCAACAAAGACATGGCTGCTAGCACGGCTGTTGCAAAGTACCTCCAAAGTGTTTCTAATGCATAAAAATGTCTTTGGTCTCACATATCATATTTATGAGAGAGACTATCTGACTTTCTAGCCTGGACTGGAAGAACGATGTAAACCATGAAAGAAAATAGATTTACTCCTCGCAAACTATGCAGCGCAGGCTAGCAAATACAATGACTACAGAACCCAGGTAGCAGGGTTCTCAGACATCTCCATGCAATACCTCCAGAAAAGGCTAACAAATAGAGCTGTTGGCCTAAGTGTCCTGTTTCTTCTAAGGTAATGTTCTCCAGGATGTTTCCTTATGACTCCTTCCATGAAGAATGTCTGTGACATCATGGTCTTACAATTATTCCAAAACGTGCAGATAGTTTTCAGTCCTTCTGTCAGCCAAAGCTTTTAGTATTGTTCTATTTTGGTGGCCTGCCTCTCTTAATGCATAACTTATTTTAAAAAATGGCTGCCCACTTCTGGTTATATCTGTAATGAAAGGCTCTATATTTAATAAACAAATGTGCTACAAATAACTTGGGAGGGTATCTACAATGCTGGGAGTAGAGCTGATATTGGGAGAAGCACAGAGCAGAGATTTATCCAATTCAAAAACATGGGAGCAATGCGGGTTACATACATACATAGAGATGTTTTATTCGAGTAAAAGAATAGAACAAATACCCCCCAAAACTGCTAAAGTAGTATTAAAAAGTATTTTACTTAGTAACTTTATACCTTAGTAAATTGGTTTTTCTATCCAGTTGTCAGAAAACAGTTTTCAAATAATTCACTTTATATTGTAACGGAAAAAGGATTAAACAGACAAAGGAGAATACTGATTCCGTCTGTCAAGTTGAGACAAAAGCAGTCATTGTGTTCTGGCATCCCATAATGAATGGGAGTGACTATGAGTAGTGAAGGGAGAGAACAAGGCATTCTGTTTCAAATATTTTTTATTACAAGCCCCAAAACCAAAATAACTGTTACAAATGTAGACCGAATGGGTGTTTGATTTGTAAAACAAATAAGAAGACAAAATAAGTACAAGCACCAAAAAACTAAACAAAAAATCACCTACTAAATCTGCTCTTACACTGAACACCCCCTCCATCATTCCCTAACTAGTCTCTCTAATATTGTTTTCATATAGATCAAGGTTTATACTGCAATGTTGGGGGCAAGTGCATTTTATACAGATTATTTGAGGTTCATGTAATGCCTCTTTCATATTAGAATGTTCTGTACCGGGCAATAGTTTGGACACATCTACTCATTCAAGAGTATGCATTGCAAACTCTTTGCATTTTCTCTCAACCAGCTTCATGAGATAGTCATCTGGAATGTATTTCAGTCAACCATTGAATGATCTGCAAGGACTTGCAACATGTGCAGGGCACTTGTTGGCTGCTTTTCCTTCACTTTGCAGTCCAACTCATCCCCAATCTCAAATCTCAGTTGGGTGGTAGGGCAGGGTGATTGTGCAGTTAACATGCATAACACACATACACCAGGTCCATGTATCACTGACCTTCTTGGTCAAATAGCCCTTACACAGCCTGGATGTGTGTTTTGGGATGATGTGTCTTGAAGTAATGATGGAATTTCATTAATCTTTGCTTATCTGAGCTGTTCTTGACACATATGAACTACTAGCCTAAAGACATAATGATGGTCTTCTGTATACCTACGCTACCTTTTTACCCTCTGTATACCAACCCTAACGTATTAAGGAGGAAAGATATTCCACAAATTAACTTTTAACAAGGCGCAGGTGTTAGTGTTTTGTAATACTCCAGTCTGGTGAAGGTTTGGCAAAAAAATGGTTTAGGCTGTGAAACACTCACCTGAAAAAAAGTCATCTGTGTTTCAAACTTGCAAGAATTAGGGTCTGCGTCTGAGCTGGTGGTGTTTGGTGCCCAGCTACGATTCCCAGCAAACCTTAACTTCATTCAAAACAACATGCTCTCACAATTGGCCCTAGCAGCTGCACAAAACATATCGGCATGCTGTGGTAATGAGAGAAATGTGCATATCACCTACACGCAGGTGAATTTGACGTGTGTATTGCACATAATATTGCTGACGGAAACTCAGACAATCAGCTGGAGGACTAGGTCTATCAGAACCTTCAGGACCTCTGAGAAAATCCCAGAAATTCCAGAAGCTGCAAATTAGCAAATAGGGCAAAGCTGTGAAGCAGTGTGCTCTTGGAAGTTTGACACCTGTCACACATGGTGGGACATATGTCAGGGAATATGCTATGGAGATTAAGCTAGGAGTGGTGTCAAATTGCAAGCTAAAGCTGAGTAGTGTAGCTCAACGATGTCAAATTGTATGAGACGATCCATGGTTGCAGGAGCAGGACATCTTCCAAGCAATCGTCCCATTCTGACATAGGTATTTCAAACCCCAGGTCATTATCCCTTTTTGCTTTGAAATGACTGATTGAAGCAGAGCTGAGAAATACACCTAATGCTGTATGCTTTCTTTGTGCAAGTTGCATGCATTCTTTTAGTGTTATCAGCAATGTGCAAGGAAGAGGAATTACTGGCACCATTCAAAGAGCTAACAGGATTTATTTATAACTGGCTGGAACAAGGGGAAAGGGTGCAGGCAGGGGGAGAGGGTCCAGAAAGTGGAGAGGGAAAACGGAGAGACGGGCTGGAGCAGAGTGGGGAGACGGATGGGAGGGAGGGAGGGGCATGAAGGAGGAGAAGGGTGTGAGTGGGGGTTTGGGGAAAAGGTTTATAATGACCTGCTAGCGACCATACTTGCCTGAGCAATATAATCGGAGGGTGTCCTTCTATTCCATCAAGGGACCACAGCAGTCGGCTATGTTGATTATTAACCTCCACAACCCTTTGCTGCTTCATCAGGGGTCAAACCAGGAAGGAAACAGTGCTGAGCAGGTGCCTTAGTGGTTACAGACCTGCTGCTGGATGCTGATTAATCAGTAAATGATGATCACAGAAGAGGCAGTAAAATATGTTCTTTGCTACCTAACTGATAATTGCTATTAGTTACATCAATGTGGGTTATCCAACAGGCAGATGCAGATACTGCTGGTAAATGTGCTCCCACTTTTGGGCCTCATGGTTCAGCAATCAGATCATTGACTTGACAGGTGTTCTAGTTGCCTGGGTTTGGGGTCCTACAGCAGTGTAAAGGGCAGAGGTTCGGGATGTTCTTCTACTGTTGGAAAACAGTGATCTCCCATGAAGTGAACACACACCGCTCTGCTCGGTAATAACGTTAATAGTTCTTCACCTCTGCAGATCAATGGCGCTTTGATGTCTAGAAGAGTGAAGGCTTCAGAGGCAACTGTCTACTAATGAGCTTTAGAGCTCAACAAAGAGACAATGATGGAGTTAGGCGAAGGTAAGGTAGCATCAAGTAAAGCGTGGTAAAGGGGTACCATGGGAACCAGGAACTGTATCCCAGGTTAAGGCTCGATTACCATTTGTGAGGAGCCTGGGATAGGGGTTGTCTTTGGCACATCGTTCACTAGGTTGAATAGCAAATGATCTCACATTAGCAGTAGAGAGCTAACCTAGTCTAAAGGCTAATTAGGTAGTTATTGCCTCTGTAGCTGAGATGCTCTTCTAATCTTAAAGAGGTGGCTTTATACTGCGTGGCTTAATGAGGTTAGCCTCAGTTAGATGCCCTACTCAAAAATTCTGCCATGGACGAACATACAGTTGTTTCTTTCTTGCCTGCTATTGGGTTACATTCTCTACTTACAAGTATTCATTGCCCTCAGTAGTTAACTTTGTTTACACACATATGCATGCGTGAAAGCACACAAACATATTCTCAATTTTAACATGTCTTTGACAATTTGCCTTTGACAAGAGTTTTATTTTAAATAAAGAGGCCGCAAATTCTCATTACTCAAATGCTTCCTGATTGAATTATTGGTCCATTTGAGAAGAAATTGCTTTAGAATAACCTAACTCTAACTAATTGGACATGTCTGATTACTCCAAGCGTTTCAAGTGCCTGTAAAACCAGCTCTATGTTTTTATTCCCCCATAATGCAGCATCTAAAGGCGGCAGTCCTTAGATGTGTAAAAGTTAAGGAGATGTATCATTAGTGGGAAGGCTTTAAAGCTCAAACTGGGAATTTATTTCATAATTACATTTTAATTTAATAAAAATATTTTTCACTTTCAGTGTGACGTTTGACTCAAGCCTTTTTATTAGGGAAACAAAAACACATTAGACTTCTCAGGATATTTTACAGTACTGACCATTTTTAGGCAGTTGTGGTCAAATTAATAACATGTGACCAAATGATTTACTAATATATATGAAATCGAAGTAAAGACATCCAAATGTCAGTGATCCAATAGGACATTTACTGAAAACTAATAATTAAATTGAATGACCCCCCATACACACTTACGCAGACATAACTCCATGCATATAAGAACGAAGGGTGTGTGTATGTCATGTCTTGATCTATGGAAAACATTGTGTAATTTATCTTATGGAAATGTATCTTATTGAAATCAAAGCCTCCCAGGGCAGTAAACAATGAACTTATCTTTGTGTGCGCTCCATATACATTTCCAAGCCATACATGGACTGAAGCTATTCACGTTGATGTCCTCTGGTCCTCCCAGGTTCCCATGCAATCCATGAGAGAACCTCTGTTACCGTTTACCACACAAAGGCCTGTCCTGGGACCTGCCTGATAGAAATGAACTGAATCACTGAGTCACGGGAGGCGTCCATCATCCGAAATCACATGACCCTTCTTTTAGGAATGACCTGCACTACTTTTAACATGTAGGTTTCTTAGACTTGTAGCTATCCAGTCAAATGAAAGATGTCATTTTCAAAAGCCCTCTCCCCAAAAAAACATCTTAACAAGTACTGAATCCAGAGCAATCCACCTCAGAACAGTTCTTACCTTGGCGGACTAGCTCTCTCTGGACATGGTTACACATTTCCATAACAGAGAGAATAAAGAGTCCCGTAGCCTGGCCTGTGGGTAGCTTCCATTACCCTCCACAGGGATATACCAGCTCTACTTCTACATTTACAAACCCCTTTGAATGATACAGAGGGGGATCAGCTCCAGTTGAATCCCATTTGATCCCATTCACTACAGACTAATAACGGAAAGGTCAAACAAGAAGATCAGAGTAATGGGAGATATTGAGATGAGACAAATGCAGTATTCAGAGAGACGTAGACACAGACTCAGCCTGGATGCCACTGTCACTTGGAGAGAGGATGGGAATAAAACATATGCCATCTCATCTCGCCTGAGATGCTTCCTGCTTTGATTATGTTGTTAGCGGTTAATGAACAAGGCAAACAGCCAAGATGAAAGGATAAAGAATGCGCATTACAGAGAGATGAGACATGTTCTGTGTCTAACCTCATTTTGTCATGTGTATGTGTCATATGCCTTAAATGAGATGATTATTGGTTGGTTCAATGGTTTATGACACATTAAGTTCACTGGGTAGTAGCAAAGTATTCTGGGTAAGTATTCTTGCTTATATAAAATACATCCGTATTCATTCATTTTTGTATTTTTATTTTTGCACACATCTACTTGCACAGAATCTTTCAGGCTGGGATCTAGCATTGTTTAACATTTTGTGTCTATCAGCAGTCGTTGAAGTCAGTCGTTGACACTGTAGTCTTGTGGATCATGTGGATCATGTCATTAACTATTTAAAACATCCTGTTCCAAAGACAATAGCTTGTATTTGGTTGAAAAACATATAGGCTGTTCAATGTGGAAGAAAGTTCCCACTTTGTTTACTCAGAGGCTGAGTCACGAACACTTATCTCTGGAGCAATACTTCTGGCCAGGGCTGGTTGGCTGGCTGCCTGGTTGACTGGTTTGCTGTCAGGTTAACGGTTTGGTGGCTGGCTGTTTGGCTGGATGGCTCTCTGGCTGGCTGGCCAATTGGCTAGATGACTGGATGGCTGATTCTGGCACATACTACATAGAGCACGTCAACTTGGGAACTTGCCTGATACCCCGCCCCCAGTCTGGAATTGACCAACTAATTAACCATGGTTTAATCAGTCACAGACCTCCTCTGTCACATCAAGAAAAGGGAAGTGTCACTCGATAAACTCTCCTAACATAGCTCACAAATCCCAAAGCAATTAGACCTGATATTTGTTGTTCCAGTGATTATGTTTGTAGGTTGAGGTGTGGACTCAGCTTAACCTCATCAGTGCTGAGGCTTGAGAGAGGGCGACTGGGGCTGAGGCCAACAGAGAGCGTAGCTGACTTGCACCTTTGTGCCTTAAAATTTAAACAAAGAGACTCAGCACTTGGCACTGACAGCCTAGTGAGCTGACTCATATAGAAATGAATGCATTACACGACCTGTGTGCGGCACTGCTTTCGCTTTATGGAGTTACACAGTACTTTCATTCTGACAGGAGCACAATCACTCTCCCAAACTAGCCTTGTCTCAACACTAACCTTAAAACTAAAGGCCTCTGTTATTAGTGATTGCACAGGCTATTTACTATTATATAAGTAGTGCTTCTCTAAGCTTTGGTACAAATGCACTTCACTGTGCGATGAATAGGGTGACATTTTGGACACCATGATTCATTTGAATTCACATCTACTTGAACAATACATCTACTTGTACTTCTTGACACACTCACTATCTCACTTTACTAGAGTATTTCTTTAATGGATTTTGTTCTTGAATATATTTTCCAAGAACTGATAGCTCTTATCCCTCACTGTTAGATGTTGGTGGGAGCTATCAACGCTTTAGATGAGGCTGCTTAGTTTATATCAGCACTAAGCTCTATTAACAACCCCGCCCCAGACACACACACACACACACACACACACGCGCGCATGCACGCGCACACGCACACGCATGCACGCACGCACACACACACACGCACACACACACGTGCACGCACGCACGCATGCGTTCTGAATGTGCTGACATACAAGCCTTTTGGTCCAGGAGTCTGCAATAACATATGAGAGTGGAGATTCTCATCAGAGTATAGCTCCTACTTTAGATTGTGCAGATTTCCATTACTGCTGTCTCCCATCTTACTCCTCTTTCTCTCTCCCTCTCCCTCAGAGGAGAGGAGGGGGAGAAAGAGGGCCAAATTGCTGCAGGGAGAGGGATCCTTGAGAACAAAGGCGTAAAGTCAAATCTATCATTATCTCATTACTCTCCTCCTCCCTCTTTCTTTCCTCTCTCCCCCGCTCCTTTCTCTTCTCTCTTTTTCACTATTCTGTCCCCCATGTCTTCTTTCTCATCTCGCCTAGCTTTGCCTCCTCCCACTTTAACCTGCTCTTCTCTCTCCATCCCCTCTCTGTCTTTCTCCTGTTCTCTCTTCATCTCAGCACATCAAGCAGCAGCAGGGTCCACTTAAAACCACACTGCTTGTCATTTGGATTAGTGCAGATGACAGTAGAGGGGATGTGGGGAAATCCTTCCTGGTATGAGGCATGCAGAACACTGCAGACAGGCACTCTGAAACATTGTCCATCACACAGTTAAATTGTTGTTTAATCAGGCAGGCAGACAGACAGTCATACAGGGAGACTTGCAGGCAGACAAACAGACAGACAGATTTGCTGGCAGACAGACTTGCAGGCAGGCAGACAGGCTGGTAGACAGACATTAGCAAACAGGGTTGAGGGTAGGGATGCTGTATCAATGATTAGAATGGACACAGAATAGGAAACAGGACTGACTATGGTCACACAGTTTACCTGTGAACTTGATCCTTTATTTCTATCAAGAGTGAACACAGAGCAAAGAGAGATTCAGCTTCCGGAATGAATTGCTTGGTAAATGCTAGGAGATTAGATCAGAATTTCCTCCTTTGGTGTGTTTGGGCATGTGTGTCTGTAGAGGGACATGGAATGCAGAAATGTGCAGGTGGGTCGGGGGAGGCTTGTGGCCTTCCTTCAGGTAATTTTAGCTCTATTACAGAAAACGCTCTCCCTTAGCTGCTCTTAAACAAAAGTTGTGACAATTAATGATCAATGGCTTTCAAGGCTCCCCATCTGTATCTATGACACTGTCTCAAAATTGAAACTGCCAGGGAGATCTCGTGTAACTTCCTCCTATGCCTGCATACCAAGGAAGTCACTCGGACCACTGTTTATGTTAAACCCAGTAAGTGTTGCAGGCGCCAGGATGTGAGGGAGTCAAGAGTGAAATGACACATGGGAATCCATACTGATGATGCCACCCAACAACATTCAGACACATGAAGCTCCCAGAGCTTATCCAGATGAACATCTGTTAGTTTATCATAATCATATCCAACCATTTTATAAGAAGTAGATGAAAAGTTCCAAAAGCTCTTAGAAATGATCCTGTCCACAAATTTAGGACATTATTTAGACCTAATTATGTAAAGTGGTTGTCCAGGTGGGTGGGTGAGACTTGACGTTTGGCAGTCACAGTGGCTGGTGGGATTGTTATGTGGGCTTGAGTTTTGGTAGTCACATGGGCTGTTGTGCAATCTTAGGTAGGTGGGGCTTAAGTGTATGTAGTCACAGGGGCTGTTGTGGGATCTTAGGTAGGTGGGACTTACGGGTTGGTAGTCACAGGGGTTGTTGTGGGATGTCAGGTGGGTGGGGCTTAAATGTATGTAGTCACAGAGGCTGTTGTGGGACCTTAGGTGGTTGGGGCTTAAGTGTATGTAGTCACAGGGGCTGTTGTGGGATCTTAAATAGGTGGGGCTTAAGTGTATGTAGTCACAGGGGCTGTTGTGGGATCTTAGGTAGGTGGGGCTTAAGTGTATGTAGTCACAGGGGCTGTTGTGGGATCTTAGGTGGGTGGGGCTTAAGGGTTGGTAGTCACAGGGGTTGTTGTGGGATGTTAGGTGGGTGGGGCTTAAGTGTATGTAGTCACAGGGGCTGTTGTGGGATCTTAGGTGGGTGGGGCTTAAGAGTTGGTAGTCACAGGGGCTGTTGTGGGATATTCAGGCAGGCAGAAATGCACTCCCACAAAATCACACACAGCTCCAGAAAAAATGAAGATCCCAGAAAAAATGAAGAGACCACTGCATTTTAATCTTTCTAACCTTAGCTCTAACCTTAGCACTAACCCTAACTCTAACCTTAGCACTAACCCTAACCCTAACTCTAGCACTAACCCTAACCCTAACCTTAGCACTAACCCTAACCCTAACCTTAGCACTAACCCTAACCCTAACCTTAGCACTAACCCTAACCCTAAATGGAAGGGGATTTCCGCTGGATGATAATGTGACGTTTTTTATAAAGGTTCCTTTATTGAATGACACATTTATCATTACAATGGAGGTGTGAATATGCCTCTGTCGCTACAATGAACCTAATAGTGATCTTGAAAATGTTGATTTCCCCAAATTGGCCTCCATAGCCTGGGAAACCACAGCCAGCTCCAGCTCTCCCCTCCTCTCATTTGTACTTCCTCAGTGGGATGTTTTCCCTGATCTCTCTGAACATATAGGCATACTTCAGGGAAATGAATTAGCTCAACCGTGATCATAGTCATACTCTTTTCTGTCCTCTCATCTCTGCTTTCCCTTTTCTACTCTACACTCTCCACTTCTTTTAACCCATTCTTTTTCCTCCCTGGATTCCATTTTCCCCTCTTTTCAGATTCACATCTGTGCTGATGAAGAGGTTGTCAATTGTTGGTCTCTTTTGAGTATAGAAATTAACAAACTCCTAATTACTGTCATTTAGAAGGGTTTGATATTTGACGAACAGAGCTCCATATAACAGCACAATTTCGTAATGATGTTAGAGGGTTTGCATATGGATGTTGCTATGGTGCTACACCATTGTGAACAAGGGATTACTCCAGTATGTGTACAGCTCAGAAATATTTCCAGAAATGCATTACCCTCCTGCTGTGCGTCATCTTTACATTCATTATCTATAACCGGAACTAATTATCCTCCAATGCAAGTTCTTTAATTCCTCAACAAAACACACAACAATTGTGTAACGGTTGATCATGAGAAATCACCCTCTCTGTCAGCACTCGGATATTGGAGAGCTAGAGGCAGCCTATCTGCCTCATTCTTTTGTCTCTATACTCTCTCCTCTCTTTCTGATAACTCAGTACCTCTCTCCATCTCACTGTTCCTCATTTTTAATCTCTCTTTCTCTGTCTCTCCCTGATTCTTTCTCTGGAGGTCTGGCTGATACACTAATAGACTCCTGGCAGCAGTAATCCATGTTGTTGCCTCAGACACACACACTCACACACACACAGACCCGCACACACACACACACACACAGTTGGCAGTGCTAGCCTGCTTCTGTTGCTGCCTTGCTTCCGATCCTCAGAGTGGAGCAGCCATGATTATGGTTCAGGCCTCAGGACAGACGAACATGCTCAGTCTCCGTTGCATGGCTTTCCCCCAGACACGTTCTTACACAGACCAGCGCCCAGATGGTCAGCAATTATTATCCCAATCCTACGTCCACCCCAGGGGCTGACAAACACAGACGGAAAGGGAGGAAAAAACACACACATTGACCTAACAGATTCTTTCCCGACTGCTATTATATTTACAGTGAAGGGCTGCCAACAAGGCAAATATTGGTCCTGAACCACTCTCTTGTCTAGCTCTGTCTGTGTTGTGAGCTCACAGAGGAGCGATTTGGACTAAAGGGAGTAAACCATTCTGTGCAGACTTGTGTAAATATTTTCTATAAAAGAACTCCAGTAACCTTCAGGTAAATTTCAAAGCCAAAATGACTGTTGTCCAGTAGCACGCACATATGTAGCCATAGCAAAACCTCATGACTAACACCAACACTGTCATCCAAATTCAAGCAAATATTTGTTCACATTAACCTTTTTAATTTTTAATGCATTGTCAAAACATGCTCTACCAGCCTGTTGATGATAGGGTTGAAGGGTTATTCTCATTAATCAGCCGCGGTTCTCCAACATGCTCTACCAGCCTG
>JACXGJ010007257.1:0-31153 GCA_016801105.1 Esox niger | reverse complement strand
GTGGAACGGTTAAGATGATTAAAACGGGCGAGTGGGGCCCACTGGTTGGAGCCCTGTCTGGGGGCGTCAACCGGTGGAACGGTTAAGATGATTAAAACGGGCGAGTGGGGCCCACTGGTTGGAGCCCTGTCTGGGGGCGTCAACCAGTGGAACGGTTAAGATGATTAAAACGGGCGAGTGGAGCCCACTGGTTGGAGCCCTGTCTGGGGGCGTCAACCGGTGGAACGGTTAAGATGATTAAAACGGGCGAGTGGAGCCCACTGGTTGGAGCCCTGTCTGGGGGCGTCAACCGGTGGAACGGTTAAGATGATTAAAACGGGCGAGTGGAGCCCACTGGTTGGAGCCCTGTCTGGGGGCGTCAACCGGTGGAACGGTTAAGATGATTAAAACGGGCGAGTGGGGCCCACTGGTTGGAGCCCTGTCTGGGGGCGTCAACCGGTGGAACGGTTAAGATGATTAAAACGGGCGAGTGGGGCCCACTGGTTGGAGCCCTGTCTGGGGGCGTCAGCCAGTGGAATATGGGATGAGAGGAACCTGCTAAGCGGCATGAGGGTCTTCTTTTCATCTGCCTTACGTCTAACCCTAACTCTAGACTCTCACCTCCCTTCTTGTAGAACACCAGCTCGGTCTTAAACTCCCCTCGGTCGTCCAGGGCTCCCTGGATCTTTGCCGTCAGCTGGTTGCTGGTCTCCGGGCCGTACAGGAAATGACAAGCGCAGCTCTTCTGCATCAGCTCGGCTCGGGCATAGCCCGTCAGCTCACAGAAGCCGTCGGAGCAGTAGACGATGGGGTAGAGGGACTGTACCTGGGCGTTACCCAGGACAAAGTTACTGTCTGTAGGGCAGAAGGGGGGGGGGCACAAGCCAGGAGAGAGGAAGACAAAAGGTTAGGTGAGGGAGGAAGAAAGTGGATTATGAAATACTGGTCACCATCGGAAGCAGCATGCTCTCACACGATCCATTATAAGCTTGTCTCTCTTCACTCTCAGGTTGTCAGTTCAAATTTTTTCCCTCTTTGTAAGTACCGATAATCCTAAGCTTTGTACTGGGATGTCAACAACGTGCAACAGAAAGACAAAGTCCCCGGAAAGCACGTGAAGTAACCTGTTCTCCAGACGGACCGAGGAAGCTGAGGCAGAAGAGGATGGCCCACTGGACTGTTACCAGACAGGCCCAAACCTCCTGTTGTTTCATTGAAAAGCCAGAACAGATGTGGTCCATTCAATAATAATGCCTCACACAGACACAAACATGGCCTGGCTCGAACCTTTGTTTTATTGATGCCTCTTCTTCTGGAGTTGTGAGAGCTACCAAACGACTGTGTTTCTGTGTGCGTATGTCGAGTTTCACGTTTGGTTCCCGTCTCTTTGGGTGTGTGTGTGTGTGTGTATTTTGTTAAATGGAACATTTTCTCTATTTATTTTCTATTCATGAGGACCTATTCAATTGGAGCCTGAAGCAATCTACAGCAAAGAATATTCCTCCATTGAATAGTCATTACTTTCGGTCTGTGTGCTTTTATTGATCCATGGATTGCAGGCTCTGCTCCGGGAGCTGCCTTTATAAGGGTTCTGAAGGGGGGAGAGCTGTGTTATACTGTCTGCTCTGGGCTGTATAGATGATGTAAGATGGAGGCACTGACTTAACTTGACAGCTGTAATGAAGTGTGGGCAGAAGGAAGGGGAGAATTAAATCACTGGGACATAAACATAAACAGGATATCAACACACCGGACTGTGTGCGGCGTGCGTGTGCACGTGTCTGTGTCTGTGTGTGCGTGGGGTAGTGGCGGCAAAATGTGGGGAAGAGAAAAGAGAACCTCTAGTGTTTTTACTTACACATATTTTTCACATGTGTGTGTGTGTGTGTGTGTGTGTGTGGCTACACATGAGTGTTCAGGTTAAGTACTCTTGAATAGGATCAGCCCATCAGTCCACTCATTAGTCCATGATGAAATCCATCACATTCTCTTAATCAGCCTCTTAATGGCTCCCTGACAGGCTTTCAACCATCTTCGTACTTCCTTACAAGTTCGTTTAACACCTCCTGCTGGTTCAATTATTCTGGATCAATTCGCTAACTGTTGGACATCTACACATTGGCAAACAATATATTTCCTTCCTCCTGTGGAGAATCTGTGGGCCACAATGTCAACCACAGAAGCGGATTTTAATGTTACGCTAAGCCACTCTAACGATGACACCAGCCAAAACATACAGAAATGTATGTTGCGTTGTCACTATCCTAAACCAATTGAACTGCTCCCATTAACTCCTGAGATCAGACATTGGTTTGTTAATAAATTAATAATAAATTATCACCATCTATTTTACTTTGATCACTTTTAGCTCCTTGCTATCTGTTGCCTGGATACAGACTCCATCTTAAAAAGCCAGACATTCTAATTGCATTGATCGTTGTCCAGATCTCTCTTTTCTCACTATTTCTTTCTGACACCCTGCCCTTTCCCTTTTCACTCTCTTTCTGACACCTTCCCTCTCCTTGACTCTTCATGGTTCAGACATGATTGTTCTGAAGTTTTTGATGTCTCTAATGTTCCCTGTGATTTATTTTCTTACTAGAACCTTGTTTTAACAAGGGTCTTGTCTCTTAGTCATTTGTCAGTTCTGAGGAACCTACGAGTTGAGCCACAAGGACCAGTGTGAACAGTCCTTGTTCACACTGCAAAGTGCAAATTAAGCTTAGACGTTCAGTGGTTAGCCACGCTCGCTAAAAACTGTTGTCTGTCTGTACTTAACAAGTTGCCTGCCAAACCTCATTACCACCTTTAATTTTGTATGTAAATGCTGCCTGTGAAGGTACCTTATTACATGCAGGCATCACCCTGTGTATTGCCAGTGTGAATGTATGTTACCTCAGGTAGGCAGCATTCAATAACTCCTCACGGCAAACCAGGTCCATATATTAATGCCAACAAGAAAAGCGGTAGTCCCCAATGTAATCATATTGTAAATTGCAACCCACTCATGCTTTGGCAACAGTTGACAGGATGAATGAATAGGACCAGCTATGCCAGGTACTCCTGTTAAGAGCCACCCAGGGCCTGCTCTAACAACAGCATTCGATTTATATCCAAAGGGTGGCCTGTAGGGTGGCTCAAAAAAGAAAAGTAGTCATGAAAATTGTTTACATTTGGTCGTCACCCCATTAGCTGAAAATGGCCTTGACAATATTTTCAGTTTTGCAGTAGATGTCTTCATTTGAGCTGGAATGTGTTTCTAAACTGTATCTGGGAAATTCTTACAAAACCCAGAAGATCTGTCAGTTTTTTATGCAAAAAGTCAAATCTGGGCTTGACCATATTTGATCCATAATATCTAAGAGATAGATGATAATTAGATGTAAATTCTGTCAGATATCAGACACAAATGTACCTGGAAGACACAAAATGCCAGATTTATTCCCTCACAGGCCCATCAAATTGTTATAATTTGTCTGGCAATGAACATTAACATTTAACATGCATTTTATATTACACGTCTCTCAAAAGTACTCAACCATCTTGGACTTTTCTACATTTTATTGTGTTACTGGAATGGCCGACACAAAGCCCAGACCTTAATCTAATTGAGAATATTAGTGAAAAGTTTGAACATTTTGGATCACCAAAGGTCCCCATCCAAATGAATGAAGCCTGATCAGTTTTGCAAAGAAGAATGAGCAAATAATTGTGTGACCAGATGTGCAAAGCTGGTACAGACTTTTCTCTAATCAACTAATGCAGCCACTGGTGCCTCCACCAAAAACTGACTGAAGGGGGGAATACTTCTGCCATCAATTATTCTGTTTTGTATTTGTGATTAATTTAGAACAATTCATAGATTTTATTTTTCACTTTGACATAAATGGCTTTCTTTGTGTTGAGCTGTGGAGAAAAATGAAATCTATTTTGATTTAAAGTTGTAACATAAAATGTGAAGTCCAAAGGGGATGAACACCTCTAGAGCCTCTGTATTTCGGCTGGTCTAACAGATGGTTCACAACCTACAGCTTATTTTCATTGTAAGACATCGCTAATTTGAAAAGTCAAGACAAGCATGGCGGTTGGTGTCTGCATGACATGTATTTGTTGAATACATTTTTGCCCAAGCACAAATAACCTGGCCTGTGCATAAATTTAATGTCGATAAAAGCACATGTGAGATGTCTGAGAGTAGGCTAGATAGCTATTTTCACTCACTGATATTCATGGCAAATGTTAAGGGTTTGTGTTTACAGTTCGATAAATAATTTAATGAATGAATCCTAGCTAGCAAGTTCCGTCCATTCATAATCTGTTCCAATACTGACCCGTGAAACCCATGAAAGATTTAAACACCACAATAGGTAAATAAATAACAGTTTTTAAACATCAACTTGGCTGGTGCAAACCGGACCCAAATTATCTATGACTTAGGGAATGTCATTACAACTAAAGAAGCACAAAGTGCATATTCAATACATAAAAATCATAGTTGACAATGTGGGCCTCTCATTGGTCCATGATATATATTTTTAAGTAATGCTGTGTGTCTATACTGCCTTGGAATACAGATTTGTTCTTTTTTTAATGTTACTAACCAAGCCTATGAGCCTGCATGTCCCTGCATTGGAGATGTGCATTTGCGCCCGTGTGTACGTGCAAATATATGCGGAGCGTGTGTGATTCGTAAATACACCAACCCTCCCTTGAGAACTGTATGGATGAGCTTTGAGGAAGGTATCTGTCTCCCCACCTGATGATCATTGCTGTCAGCCGAGAAACACTCTCCTCACAATGTATAGCAAACAGCCCTGTAGTACAATACGATGCACATATATCGCTTATATAAGGGAACATGTCAAAACAGCTCTTAGTCTGAAAATCTGTTGATTTGCCATGTTTATTAGACAAGATTATTTCCTTTCAGCCTTGCTCTGTTTCGTCCTCCCCTGTCCTGCTGTATGGCGTAGATGTGAGGAATGCTTTCTTGCATTCAGGCGCTAAATATGCCCTAAAACTGTCTTCAGGTTATGCCAAGAAAATGTTTCCCCTAGCTAAGATAATGGCTCTCAGATTAAAGACAGAGAATTAGCGAGCTGGTTACAGTGTTTTGCTTGGTTTCCGAGCCGAGGCGAGTCAAGTGGAGTTGAGTGAATGGGGATGGGTGAGTACAGTTGACTCACGGAGGTGGAGAGGGTTTTACATGGCAAACATCAGAGCTCTTATAAGCAAATTCTTTTTAAAAGACAGCTCTCTAGTGCAATCACTCAAACTCTGTATCTGGGATCTTAGCAGCATAGCCTTGTAGCATTAGTCTGGAGTGCATTTAAACAAGACGCCACATATTAGCATTCCCTGAGTTTTTGTTTGCTTTGCTCGGTTGGCTGTGTTAACAAGAGGGAAAAGAGGCGAAGAAGGTGGGATAGGGATCTATCAAACATGCCTCAGGGCAAAAAAGCTGTAAAGCCTTGATGAATAATCCAAGCTGGCTGACACTGGCAAACTGCAGACGTGCTGTGATTTATAACTTTACGAATATTGACTGGAAATGACTGAGTTATCAATAGGGTTTGTTCTGGCCCCAAAAACTAAACCTGGCCCTAGTTCAAGAAGAGTTAGTGGGCTACGCTTCCTTTTGTTCACTGGATTACACAGCAGCTGCCGGGCATTAGGTCCTCAGAGAAGTTGAATACACACACACACACACACACAAACACACAAATATACACACACACACACACACACAGACACACGAGCCCTGTCCATAGACTCGCTAGGCTGAACACGCTTCCTCTAAGCAAACTGGTGTCTGCTGGCCTTCAACTTAAAGCCAACACATACGCACGCACACACATACATGCTCAGAGCTAAGAAATGAATAGCGTAAAGGGCGTGGGGCTAAGTCATTGATTTACAGTAAGGTCCGGAAATACTTGGACACAGACACCATTTTTTTATGTGGTCTCTGCACGCCACCACAAGGGGTTTTCTGAATGAAACTACTGAGATCCTAATGAAGTCCAGACCTTCAGCTTTAATTCAAGGAGTTGGACTAAAATGTGCATGAAATGTTTAGGAAATGCAACCATTTCCATTCACAGTTCCCTTATTTTAGGGGCTCAAATGTAATTGGACAAATGAACACAATCATAAATAAAATGTCAAATGTTTAATACTGTGTCAAGAATCCTTTGCAGGCAACGACACATGACATCACCAAACTCTGGGTTTCCTCCTTTGTGATGCTTTGCCAGGCATTTACTGCAGCTGTCTTCAGTTGTTTGTTTGTGGGTCTTTGGGCCCGAAGTTTTGTATTCTAAGCGTAAAATGATCGGGTGGAGATCAGGTGATTGACTCAGCCATTGCAGAATATTCCACTTCTTCGCGTTAAAAGCTGTAATTCCTAAACCCTTCCTCCAATTTGGATGTAAATACCATCAAATTAAAACTGAGAGACTGCACTTTAAGCCCATATTCATTATTTAACTGTAACTTGAATGTATTTTTGGTAAACACACACACACACACACACTCAAACACTCTGTGTGTTATGGCTTCCCCAGAGTCTGCTAACAATGTTAGATCAGGCATTCATACCTACGGTATGATTGACAGGCACACCACACCAGAGGTCCATGCTCCTCCTCTGATCTCCAGGGGGTGATGAGGTACCGTCAATATACTACCAGCAGACCATGTCTCATCAGTTTCCGGGTTTTACACAACAAAATATTGGCAGAGCCAAGGGTCCCTTTCCATTGTGTGCCAATTACAGAAAAGATCATTTGAGCCTTGAGCTAGATGGTCGACTTGTGCGGATTAAACAGTTTGTGTAGGACAGCTGTGGTCAATCTCCCTCTGTTTCCAATGCACTGCAGAGGTATCTGGGACTCTCCACAACGCCTCAGGACTACACGGCACGACGACTCCTAGTTGTCACTGTCGATTGTCCAACTGGTCGCGTCGCTGTTCCAGATACTGCCTGACAACTCCTGACTGTCCGGTCCCACAGCCCACCGGGTGATGTTGCACTTTGTCTAGACCTTAAAACTCTCCTGGGGAACCCCAGCCGTCTCACAATTTTACTGCAGCCCTGAACTAGCGCACTTGAGTCTTGTTTTTAATACATTCATGTTTATTGGATATAAACAGAGATGCATCATATTAGCAATGCCTTTATTCCTTTGTCATAACACACCATACCTCCACCCACCAACATAACACACACTAACATATCCAAACCAAACATGGATAAAAAGCGTAAACAAATAAGAATTTTGTCGAAATGATGTGAAACAAATCCGACACCACAATTCCCTCCCTCTCCATCCCATCAATTCCCCTTGTTATCCACAATTCTCACACCAGGTCAATATTAGGTAATTGATCAAAAAGGAAAAAAAGGGTTGCCATCTCAGGAAAATGTCATCAGTACATCCTCTCAGTGAGTATTTTATCTTTCCTAAATGCTGAAAACACAGTGGGAGGTTTGGGGGACTTCCAATCAAGCAATATCTGACAGGAGGCTGCAAGTGAAGAAAACGGCACAACAAATACATTATATCTGGTAGGACTAAATAACAGAGATGGATCTGAATATACATACCAAAGGACAGGTCAATGCCTAGGATTGCAGAGAAAGTAGTAAAGAAGGATGATCAATACTCAGTTTGTAACATGAATAAAGCATATGAGAGTGGTCTGCCATAGAGATCCACAGATATTGCTAAGTTGACTAAGTTTCTCTTTGGTACAGTGAATTCTGTGCAAGACCCCATCTGGTGAGTCAAGTCTAAGCCCACTGCCTTAATCTTGATTAGTGGAGAAGTCAGAGGAAATCATTTATAAATAGCTCAGAAGTCAAAAACTCCCAAATCTACGACAGAGACATACCCTCCGCCAACAAATCTCCTACAATGTGTTGCGAGGTGATCGAGGAATATTAGGACAATTGGAATAAACACAGCTGCAGGCATGAAAATAGTGGAAATGGTGAGAGCAAGGCAGATTAAATGTTACTACCAGGTAATAAAAACAGGCAAACATCTGATGTAAAAATAAATCTTTGAAACAAAACAAACCTCTCTTTTGGCGCCAAACAAAAGTCTGTTCAAGTTTGGGGGGTGGTTGTCACAAACAGGGCTTTGAAGAGAAGGCACAGAATGGTTTCAATATGGAATTGTTTGCAGATCTCAAGGTAGAGATCATTATGGGGTTTCCAGCTCACCTGTATCAAGCAGCCAAGGGCTTAATAAGTAGATTTTTGATGAACAATTCGTTATCTCTACCTGGCACAGCCACCCCCTGAGCCTGGCTCCTCTCTAGGTTTCTTCCATGGTGTCTACACTTCTGGGGAGTTTTCTTTTGCTGCTGTCCACACATCAAGTGATGCATGGTTTGTTCATCACTCACTGGTTAAAAATCAAGGGTGGAAAGATTGATCAGCATCCATTAGTGCCAAATGAACATTGCTGTTGTCCTAGATGAACCTGATGAAAGTAACCTGGTCTAATCTAGACCGGTGGAGTCTGGAGACAGGCATGGGAATCCATAATGGGAGTTGATAAACCAGGAGGCAAGAAAAGGGACTGAAAGGACAGTCTCTGGTGGATTTAAATTGACTATGCTAATTACGAAGCCGTCTATACGTCTTTAATTGAGAGCTGTTGGTCCTTTGCCATCCCTGGCCTGTCAGTCTTTCACTTTTGTTCCTGGTCAATCCCACTACATTCTCTATTTCTCTCTCCTTTCCTTTCCGTTTCCTCTGTCTTTTTAGTTATGGATTTGCCTGGTAATCAAAGCGCCTTTGAAGCATTCCTCTGCAGCCGCTTCCAAAAGTGGGGGGAAGGGCTGTTTGAACACAGCAAGTGTATCTCTCTCACTCACATACATATTTTACTGTTGTTGTGGGACCCCAGATATTACCGCCAAACTAAATTCTAAAATCAATTCCTAACCCTTTAAATGCCTAACACGTGTTCTAACCCCATACCCAAACTGTCTTGAGAAACGGGCAAAATCAGTCTTAAAACAAAAGGGATGAGGAAAAGGAATGTCCACCGAACTTTTCCACTCAGCTATTGCTTGTTTCTTGGTATTTACAGGTAAAATAAGACAAATAACCAGACAGTCTGTAGCCCAGTCGAGGATTAGTGTATTTTTTGTTACAGAGATGATTGGCATTGGAAATGCTCATTTTCTCTTTTACATTGTTTATTTTAGACCTGCCTTCTTTGGAATAGTTGTCAGTCGGTGTTGTTTGGTTGGGGGGGTCCTCCTCTTGTCAGTCGGTGTTGTTTGGTTGGGGGGGTCATCCTCTTGTCAGTCAGTGTTGTTTGGTTGGGTGGCTCCTCCTTTTGTCAGTCGGTGTGGTTTGGTTGGTGGGGTCCTCCTCTTGTCAGCCGGTGTTGTTTGGTTGGGAGGGTCCTCCTCTCGTCATTCAGTGGTGTTTGGTTGGGGGGCTCCTACTCTCGTCATTCAGTGGTGTTTGGTTGGGGGGCTCCTACTCTCGTCATTCAGTGGTGTTTGGTTGGGGGGCTCCTCCTCTCGTCATTCAGTGTTGTTTGGTTGGGAGGCTCCTCCCCATGTCTACAGTTGCGCCGTGAGGGCCAAAGGCCGATGGGGGTTTTATAATTAACTTCCAGGCAAGCTAGCACACTCGGCGCATGCATTCATGCATGTACACTGACACACACACACACACACACATACACACACACACAAAGAGCTTGGAAATTAGACTTCCAAACTAACATACTGGACATGGCTGTGAGAGATGCCGTCTAATTTCTTTTTCTGTTTTCAGGTGGGACAGTCCAGGGTCCAGCTCCTCACATTCTAATGTGTTTTAGTTCTATTTCAAGGTGGATGACCATGGGTTAGGCATTCTGTTGAGTGCCCCTGCATAACTATAATAATTCCCTCTCACAAACATACAATGACCTTCAGCAGCAAAGCAGATGCAGACATGAGTACGGTTTGTGTGTGTTTCCTTTTGTTTCTGTGTGTGTGTGTGTGTGTGTGTGTGTGTGTGTGTGTGTGTGCGCCATTCCACCGCCAAGACCACCATTTGAACACTCCAACACAGTGTCAATCAGTCTCTGTGTGGTGCATAGAGGGATGAATATAGATCTGCTGTCAGGAAATTGATGGCAGGACAATAGCTGTATGCTCACTTGCTTTTGTCTGACTGGGACAACGCAAAAGATGAGAAACTAGAAGAAATACAATCAATAACACGAGGAGATTCGCACAACACATAAATAGTATGATTCTTTGCGTCGTTGCAAAAAATCTGCAACGATAAAACCCTGGCTGTGGTTTATGAGTCTGAGAAAGATGTAGAAAAAGTAAGTGGACTCAAGTGACAGAAAACGAGTCATTGTGTGAAAGATGGAGGAAAGAGGCTATTCAAAGAATGACAGCCTTTTCTTTCCTCTGGAACACAACGATCATTGTGGAGCTCTCTTTTCTCCCCACAGAGTGAACATGCACTCATGCCTTCCGAGTGACTATTTTTCTCTACTAGAGAGGCTCGAAGAGAAGAACAAAGCAGCTGCACTTTCTACGGGTTCAAGGGTACTTGAAATGCACCTTATCTCCACCAAGTTAGAAAGTAGTCAGGTCAGACAGGCTGCGATGCACTGAAGAAACAAAGGTGTCTTTTCTGGAGTCAGTACCGTTGATACTGCCAAGTCACCATGGGCCAGTTTACACAGATGCCAATTCACATCTTCACCCCCCCAAATTGGTCATTTGACCAAATGCATCTGTTTTCAATAACATATTCATGAACAGCTGTGTTAGAGCTGATCCGGCTGCTGGAGAAGATGTGTGAAAATGGTGAGATCTGGACTTCCTGTTAAGGAACTAGTCAGTGAAGGTGAAGTCAGAAAGACGCTCTGCCTGTTAACGCTGTTTGGTTGTGTGAGGCACAGTGCAGGACCAACATCCCCACTGTTTCTTATACGGTATACTGACAGAGGACTGGAAGACAGCACAGTTACTAACTCGCTCCTGGCTAGTGTTGGTCCAAAAAAGCCTTTCATCTGAGTGAAGGCTGAGTTCATTTAAACAAATGAGCCTTTTCTCATCCTCTCCTGGTGCACACTGCCATTCCTCTTTCCCTGAACCAAGGGTGGCAGAGCAACAAACTTCAAATGGGATCACTGAGGGGGGAGAACTGTTGATCACATCCAAAAGAAGAAAGAACAGGACACAGAGGAAGAGGAAAATGCCAGAAACAAATGTGTCTGAAACTAGCTGGTGCTGCTCCTCAGTTCATCACATGCTGGCAAAACAACTTCAGGGGATGGAGGAGAAAGCCAACATGTAATGAACAAAAGACACTGGTCGTGTTTCTCCTTCGGCCTAAGGTGAGGAATTAGTATTCCTCAGTTGTCTCTCTCCTTGGCCAGTGAGCCGTGTGATAGAGGTCCTGACATAGGAATTGAGATTACATTTGACGCGCACGAACTGAGTTTGAACTCTGACATGACGTGACCCTTCATCGGGGGTTTCGTAAACGTACGTTAGCGCGGGTGGTGGTTATCTGGCCGGATGTGATCGATGTCACAGCCCTAGAGAAGAGGAACTAGCTAGGGGTGACGATTGGTCAGTGTTCCAGTCACACCACATCATAGAGACTGTCTGCAGCATGCATCTTTCTGCTTGGAGGGAGGAGTGATCGGGGATGATTTAGAGTGATGCGCAGCAATACTGGCAAAATATGTTAACCAAGCAGACCTTTGTTAGGAAGAGATAGGAAAGAGATAGCAAATGTTGAGAGAGGGGTGGACAACTAGAGGGAGAGATGGAGAGCCATTGAGGTAGTGGAGGAAGCAAGAAGGGGAGTGAGAGAGACGAGGATGGAAGGGATTAGACAGAAGGAAGGATGGAGAGAGACAGAGGGAATAAAGAGTGACAGAAGGAGTGGAGGGAAAGAGAGAGGGCGTAAGAGGGAGGGGAGTGAGAGAGACAGGGATGGAGAAATGGATAGATGCACATATAGAGGTAGGGGAGGGAGAGATAAAGATATAGATAAGGATTGGAGGGATGAAGAGAAAGACCCACATTGAACAATTGTGAGGAAAATAAAAGTGCCAAACTTTCTGTATGCGGAGGAAGTTTGTTCACCCTTACCTAATATTCCAATCAGGTGCATCAAAAGAAGTACAAACGATTAGCATATAATTAGAGAGCAACTATGTAAACCCGGCCTTCCATAACGTTTAGAAAATTGCTCTAGTTTGCACAAAGAAATGGCATTTCAGTAGATTTTTGATTAACAACCTGTTTTTGAAAGCTGAAACTTTCAGTTACCTTTGTTAAATCAGGCTTCATTAATCTGTCAATGTGATGTTGAGGAGGAATCAAACCAGGCGCAGGATTCAGCATAATGACTCCATGGTTTATTTATGTGAGAATAAACGCCTTAAACGTGAGTCCAAACCAAAGTGACTGCCTGTAAGCGTGAGTCCAAACACAGATCAAGCATGGGAGTAGGTCGTTGAAAATAAAACGCCACTTAACGTTCCCGAAGAAAGTACAAACTCTCCAAGGTAAGTAGCCTAGCGAAATAATCCTCTCACAGACAGACACGCACACCATAGGGAAACTACGTAGAACAATGAGAGGAGAGTCGGCGTAACCTATACACACATAAAATTGACTAATATGAACCAGGTAGGAAGATGTGGACCGGGAATGAATAATAAATAGGATCAGGGCCGTGGCAACTAGAAGGCCGCTAACATTGACCGCCAGCGGCGCAGCGAACCAGAGGTGTTGTAGCAGAGGGAAACATGACAGTCAGTAGAGATCAGTACATATTCATACGTCCAAATATGTAAAGACAACTTTCCAGGGTGTGCACTATTTCACAAGATTAAATACAGTGTCGATCACAGTTAAATCTGCAGCAAGACGTCTATAATCCAGCTTTTGATCCTCCAGCGCACGCACACATACCCAATTTTCTCAGAACAATGTTGTGACACACCAAAACACCCCCGCCATCTCACATACATTCGGGGAAGCAGACCACACAGCTCACACACATCTCTTCCTCATTCCGTAACTGGTGGAGCAGATCAGAGGAGAGTGGAAAAAAACCTAGCAGACCTTCACATACGTCTCCCGCTCACCTGAACACACTCTACAACCAGGCTTTTCAAGACCAATGAGGGCACGAGCCCATCTGGAAGCCCCCCTTCTGGTGATGGAATCACCACCTTGATTCAAATCCCGTCTTCCTCCCGGCAGCAGTGCACGCTTCATCCCAGCAGACCTGCATGAATGACTCAATGACCACGTTGCGACCAAAAAAGCGCACCGCTCCAAATGAGTAAACTGGGCGCCATGGTCAACATACAGAGGCACCAGTGCATCCGCCCGAAAACATACCCCACATTGTCCAGTAATATACCCGGGAACGCTGATCCCTGAGAAACGGATGAAAAAGGAATTTAAGGGCCACAGACCACGCTAGCACAGCCTCCCTCAGGGCTTTTCGGTTGGAGCTACGGCACCGCCCGTTGTCGGTGGCTAACTGGACGTCAAGCATCAACCCTCCGTATCAGAGCCAAACAACTTCACTAAGTGGACAGTGAAGTTGAAGCCACGATGACGCTTTGATAAGGAGTGATCGTATAGTGTGTTCAGGTGTGCGCACAATGAAACTGTGTAGCCCACACATGTCTTATCAGAATCCCGGAGTGAAAGGAAGCAGTGGCACAACAGAGCAGTGAACGGCGGCTGATTTTGGCGATAATAAAATAGAATGTAAATCAGTTAGCGTCATAGCCAAGTCCCTGGAGCGGAGTGAGGGCTGACATTTCCTAAACACGGATACTTTTAAAGAAACACAATGGCGTTCCAAATGACATCCTATGGTTGGGTCCACATGGTAGCATACTTCACAAGAAATAGGGTGCCGTTTGAGACAGAACACTTCTTATAGAGCGGTATTCCGTCCTGTCTAATACTGAGCTAATAATGCCATTAAAAGGCTATATATCATGCACTAAACATGTAGAGCTATTCAACTTGGAAGAGGTTGGGCAGATATGAGAAATGAAGGTGCCAGGACTTGGTTGAGTTTACATAAGAAATAATCAATCCATTTAGGCTCTTACTCGAATGCAAATGAATGGCTTCAGATAAAAGAAACCAACTGTAACGAGGGCAGATGTGAAGCCAGAAAATTAATCCACCACCTTTAGTTGGAACAAATGTTCCAGCACTTGGTGAAGTGTTTTTTATGTAATCGTGTATTTGTATAAACACCCATTCAGGATCCATTGTGCCCTACAATGGGTACAAAATGTATGAATTGTGGCCTTTATCACACCATGACACCTAGAGAGAGATCAAACTGTAGGCAATGGCATATAATTAATAGCCATCAAGGGAAACATGTTTCATAATTCATCTTTGCATAGTGATGAAAACACACGATCCAGGCTCGTACACTGGAGTGCAATTACACACACACACACACCCACACACACACACACACACACACACACACAGGGAATATTGCCTTAACCTAAGCCTACTAACTATAGGACAGTGCAGCGTGTTGTCTGGAGGACGTAGAACTTCAGAGGGCACAGTCTCTGCAGTAGAAACAAGAGAGCGATTGATGACATGAAACTCCTGGATTGACAGGTCCTTTGACAGAGGAGTGAAACAGTGTGCATGTAATGCAGGATGTAGCTATGCGGCTAACAGAGGCCTGTTCTGCTGTTTTTCAGAGCCAGATAGGGGTTTGAGCTTGGGCGTATGTGTACTGTATTTGAAGGGAGACTATCGTTTTCCCAACCCCAGCTGATGTTCTTCCTGCCAGCTGTTCTGTGTCCCAGAGATAGCAGTTCATGTTGCCAGGCGACAAGTAGTTACTGTGTTTCCTTTGGTTTCCGTGGAGACAGTGAGGGGGTTGGGCTTTGAGGAGGGATGTACACAGTGGCTCCTGAGTCATATATTGTATAGAGAGTACACAGTGTCTCCAGAGTCATGTATTGTACAGAGAGTACACAGTGTCTCCAGAGTTATATATTGTACAGGGAGTACACAGTGTCTCCAGAGTCATGTATTGTACAAAGAGTACACAGTGTCTCCAGAGTCATGAATTGTACAGGGAGTACACAGTGTCTCCAGAGTCATGAATTGTACAGGGAGTACACAGTGTCTCCAGAGTCATGTATTGTACAGGGAGTACACAGTGTCTCCAGAGTCATGTATTGTACAGAGAGTACACAGTGTCTCCAGAGTCATGTATTGTATAGAGAGTACACAGTGTCTCCAGAGTCCTATATTGTACATAGAGATATATATTGTACAGTTGTTAATGGGTTGACAGTTGAATACCTTTTATAACTATGAAGATATCCAGTGAAAGTACACTACAGATGCATTTTACTGACACAGAATCGTGGTGGTCTTTAGATACACATTATCTTGCATACTAATAAATAAAAACAGACGGCAAATTTAACAGTTATTTTAATCAACCAAAAGGGCAATATTATTAAGTTAATTCATAAAAACTGTAATCTTTGCAGCTGTTGAAATTGTTTGCAGTGACATTTTATTGGGAATTATCATAGATGCTTTTTCCTCTTATTTCCCTATTTCCAGATAAAAAGTGCTAACACTGAGGCCATTTTATAACCTGGCCGAACTCTCTTTATATAGTAGCTCTGAGTGTCTCTTTCTCCCAGAGGAATACACACACGCACGCACAAACACACACACACACTACATCAATATATGACTGCAGACTCTGTACACTATATACAGTATTGACACCATTAATGAACCACACTGAGTGATTGTGCTCAATGAGAAGCTTAGTGAAAGGCACTACAACTCAGCCATATGAGACAACAGAGTGACATCCACCTGTTTTCTCTCCATTACCAGAGCATCAACAAAAAAAGATACTCGGCAAACACTGCTCGGTGGTCTCTGGTGTTAGATAACACTGCCAACATAGGGCCTCACACAGCCTCGTAGCTAATAGGGCGGCTGTTGAATTCTTAAAAATTCAGTACGCAAATCAAATGACCTTTCTGTTCATTAAGGAAGCACAAGGTGACAGCACTGATCACTGGCATGCTTTGATGGAGGACTTTGAATCCATTCTGAGAACAGGAAAATCGATGTACCCTATGAATGACCTGCTCCTGGAATCTTTGTTTTGTACGCTTAGAGAGCTTCAAATTTGCATCATGACAGTCATGAAAATGCTCCAATAATGTCAGTTATATACTGCATTAAAATGGGTGTTTTTAAAGTGCACCGTTTTCAAAGTGCATCGTTTTCTAAAAGTATTTCTCCATATTTTGACGTGTTCTAAATTTTTACACAAAACACTACATAATGACCAAACAAAAACAATTCTAGAAGTTTAAAACAAAAAAACGGATATCTAATTTACATAAGTATTCAGACCCTTTATTCAGTACTGTGCAGAAGCACCTGTCGCAGAATATCTCAGCATTGAGTTTTCTTTGGTCTCTATCTGCTTTGTACACCTGGATTTGGGCACCTGGATTCTTCCCTGCAGATTCTCTAAAGCTCAGACAAATTAGATTGGGAACATCAGTGAACTGTGAATTTCACATCTCTCCAGAGTTGCTAAATTGAGTCTATGTTTGTCTGTGCCACTCAAAGCCACTGCAGCCTTGCCTTGTCTGCTAAAAGACTAATCTTCATCCCAGTCTGTGGTCCTGCATGGTGGGGATCAGGATTTCTTCAAGGACCTCTCTATTTTGTGCTATGTACATCCATCCCTCAATCCTGACAAGACTCCTAGTCCCTGCTGTGGAGACACATCCCCATGGCATGATGCTCCCACAACCATGCTAAGGCATGGTAATAGCCAGGTGATGAGCGGTATTTTTAGCCAGACATAGCACTTGGCATTCAGGCCTAACAGTTCAATTTTGGTCACACCAGGGCAGAGCATCTTCCCCATGCTCTCTTCATGCTGAGTCCTTAATAAGCTTTCTACTCAGGAGTGGCTTACATCTAGCCACTCTACCATAAACACCTAAATGATGAAGTGCAACAGAGATGGTTGTCATTCTGGCAGGTTTGCCCATCTCTATAAAGAAACTCTGAATCTGTGTCAGAGTGCCCACTGGGTCGTTGATCACCTTTCTGACCAAGGCCCTTCCCACCAGGTCTATTCATTTGTCCAGATGACCAGCTATAGGACTCCAAGCTTCTTCCAATTCACAGTTGTTAATTTACTATCTTGATTGTGTCCCTTTATGCCAAGGGGTATGGAGGGAGGCCTGGATGCCCATTACTGCTGAGATGAAGAGTCTGTGGTCATCTTGGATGTCCAGTTGGGTTAGTTACTGTCAACCAGATGTCCAGTTAGGGTTAGTAACTGTCAACCAGATGTCCAGTTAGGGTTAGTAACTGTCAACCAGATGTCCAGTTGGGTTAGTTACTGTCAACCAGATGTCCAGTAGGGTTAGTAACTGTCAACCAGATATCCAGTTAGGGTTAGTAACTGTCAACCAGAGGTCCAGTTAGGGTTAGTAACTGTCAACCAGATGTCCAGTTAGGGTTAGTAACTGTCAACCATATGTCCAGTAGGGTTAGTAACTGTCAACCAGATGTCCAGTTAGGGTTAGTAACTGTCAACCAAATGTCCAGTTAAGGTTAGTAACTGTCAACCAGAGGTCCAGTAGGGTTAGTAACTGTCAACCAGAATGTCCAGTTAGGGTTAGTTACTGTCAACCAGATGTCCAGTTAGGGTTAGTAACTGTCAACCAGATGTCCAGTAGGACTTGGGAAAAGGGTCTAAATACATTCTGAAGGGACTGTATTTAGTGGCAAAGAAAGAAGCAACTGTTATACGAATGACTGAGTTTTTATTTTAATAACGAACATTTTCCATCTTCCACAGAACCATAATTTAATGGTCTTAGACAATCTACAAAATAACTTTTTGGTTAACAAATTCGAAATGTATTGGCTGGAAATGATCATAACGTTTTATTAATCAGATCTTATAAAAAACAACAAATGGACTGTACCAGGTTGTTCAAGCTGAATAAACTAGGCTGCAGGAGTAAATGTTCAAAAGAGACGTTTCTCTCATACTTTTTAGGCTATTTTTATATTTTTTCAAGTATTTTTATGCTAAAGCCTGTGTAAATCTATACACAAATACATTATTTTTATATATATTTAAAAATCATTTGAATTAAGATAGAATTACATTTCACAGAGCAAGACTAGGGATACAGAATAATGTAGGTTTTGTTACTCTCATAGGACTGTATGCATGGTAAAAATACTGATATATATAATTCATTTTCAATGCAAAACAACTCTGACTACTGTATTTTGACAATGCTGCAGTAGGTATTGACATGGAAGATTCATATCCACTAGAATTCCTTTATTCAAAATATATTGTTTCTTAACTAAGTTTGGAACGCTGTGCTTTTCAGAACAATGTGTTAGGACGATGCATTTTGTAAAAACAAAAACATTCATTATTGAGGTATGTGGACCCCATGGCAGATTTTATAACATTTATTCATATATATTATTGCTTTGTTAGTCTGGACAATTTCAATAAAAACTGTCAATTACAGGCTATTGGCAGTTATTTTGAGTTCATTTGCATACTGATGATATAATACAGCAGTTAGAGCCAAGGTGACATGGTAATGGGGCTCAATGAGACAGGTTGGATGAAGACTGTTTAACTCACCTATCCTGTAATCATGTTAAAACAAGGTGCCAATTAAATAGCCTTTCTGAAAAGAACTACTAGAAAGGTATATGGCCAAAATAAGTAACACGTCTGCCTTGTTGGTTAATAAAGAAGCAGTGTGGAAGGCTGTAAATGAATTCATTTAAAATAAGTACCCCAGAGTCCAGGAAAAGTTTGATATTCTGACTGCATTGCCAAGCTAGTCGGCCTTCAGAAATGCCAGCGTCTGTTATGACCCCTTCTTTTCTTCCAATCTTACTGTCCGTCCATCTGTCCTGTCTATGTCTGGTCCAAACTGGAATGGTGCAGCTTTCTTTTAGTCTACAGTCAGTTCAGTCGTACGGACTATGTGAGGAATAACGTCTGGCTAGCCATCTGAAAAACAGTTTTGATTTGCAGGGGCTCGGGAAGGCAGCCCAGCCCGGTCCTGGGTGCCCTATTCCTGGGGAGTGGAGGGTGATGTCAGACCCGAGTGCTGCTGCCTGGTCCTGAGGAGTTGTTGAAGGTTGGTGTGTCCCCAGGGGGCACTGAGAGCTCACCCACCAGCACACAGCCTAGCCATAGTGTTTTACCTAGTGTTGCTTGGTCACAGGGGTTAGTCAGACGGAAGAATCCATCAAAACTAGCTCACCTCCATGGGTTTCCATTAATGATAAACGCTGTTCCGCTTCAGTCTGTGGAAGACAACGGTTCAGTCTTGCCTTGTGTGCAGACAGTAAGGCAGCTTTCGGGTGATTCACATGACATGTGGACGTGATCCCACTACATAAAACACTACCAATCCATCCTTTGGTCCTACTGCTCTGTGTGTCTGTTCTATGGCTCTCTGTGTTTGTCTGTCTGTCTGCCTGCCTTGCTGGCTTGAGGACCTGCACATGTCTGTTTCTATCTGTCTGTTTCTGTCTGTCTGTCCATCGGCCTGGCTGTCTGTCCATGGTGACATTCATGGGGCTCCTAACCACCGTGTGTGTCCTTGTAGATGTGTGAATGTGAATTTTCTGGCCACATTCCATGCCTTTTCCTCAACCTCATCTAGCTACATTTTAAGTCCGGTTATGCCAGTTTGGCTTTGGTCTCTTGCAGTCCTGACATCACACAGTTGGAAGTTATTATCTGTGATTTGCAAAAGCGTCAGCAGAGCTTTTTGAAGGTAGGTACCTCTTGTTTTTTTTCATAGAGGGAATATAATGACTGGAAATAGGAATATGATCTAATATGGGTCTAGATAAGTGCTTTTTACTGTATTTTCATTTTTAGAATACCTCTCGGATATATGTAGGAGAGACACTTCAGCACCACGATCATTAATAATACATTTTTGCCATTTATAAGCCATTTACCAATCTTTTTCAAGTCATTTTTTGTGCATACATTGGTTTTAATTCCAAATCAACTAATTGATCCACATCAGCACCATTCTAAACAGTATATGTTCAGTTAAGGAAAATACTTAATTGTGTTTTGAATAGGTATTTCCAATTCCTATTCCGATGGTTTCCTATGACACATTTTGCAACAACTGAAACAGGAATCAAAGCAGTTTCCCATTCCAAATTTTAAGATGAAAAATTGTGGGAAAACAAACCTATGTCTTGGCTGAAAATATACACCATTTACATCAAATTGAATGCGACCCCATGAACTTCAAATGGTGGTGGTTGTAAGTGTCTGGAAATGGTTAAAAATAATGAGCCATGGATGAATATGAATAGGTTTAACAAAGGACGTCTATCATAACACAGGACGTGGCTCTCTCTCTCCGGCTAAGGAACAGTTCAGTGTCAAACCATAGGAAATGAGATGACAATCAGTGAACGGGACCATGCAAAATCACTCTATTGTTAGATTCTCTATTGCTACCAGCAGGCCTGTGTGAGTGTGTAGCTGTAGGTCCATTTGGTGTGTACATGCCTGAGTGTTAATTCATATGTGTGTATTAAAAAGGAATTCCGGCTGTTTTGGAGTCTAGACGGAAAACTAAATGGAATTGGGACTTTGCTATATGGGCCCCTGGACTCTGGAACAGCCTACCAGAATGTCTGATATGCTACATCAGACAGTTCTTTTAAATCTTCCCTAAAAACTAATGTTAATAAGATGGCTTTCACTTATATTTTATCATTATGATTTTAGATTTTGTTCATTCTTAGTACTTCCTTTGTTTTTTTAAATAATATATATATATATATATATATATATATATATATATATATATATATATATATATCGTTTTATATTATTATTTTAATGTATTTCTTTTTTTATTGTGTGTAAAGCACTTTGTGTAAATGTACTAGAAAAGCTCCATATAAATTCAGTTATTATTATTATCATTTGGATGGATAGAACCACACTCCAGTAACCATATCTGGTTCTTTTGCATAAATCCACACCCCCATTGTGCATTAAGTCCTCCAACACACCATTAATGGCTCATTAGGAAGTTGACTGGTTGTAAAAGGAAGTGAATCATTAACCCGTGAGCAAGGCAGCATAGGTCGTCACGGCAACTGCTGGTTTCCCTTGGTTGGTGTTGTGACTGGGGTCAAGCTCCAGTCAGGTTAAAGTCTTTCTGTGTGTCTCTCTCACACACACACACACACTTTCACTCAAATTATCTCCAGACCAATAAGTTTTCACCTCAGTCTCTGCCATACCCAGTGTTTTCTGGGTCCTGCACGACTCGGCTCCCCATAACAGGCTGCTGGTCAGCAGCTGTGGGAGAATAAAAGCAATGAAAGCCAGTGAGCGAAAAACACGCTACACACCTTTCAACATCAGGCCAGCCACTGGGTATCGTCTGGCTTACACTTCTGTCTGTTTGAAATCAGCAGGTGTGGGAGTAAATGGTTCTGAACAAGACGTGACTACAGAGTATTCTCTTTCTTGTATTCTTTGAGTGAAGCAAATGTAGGTGGTTCATATACTCAGTGAGTGAAGACAACAGGCCTGCTGTGTTGTTTTTCATTCTGCAAGAAAGTAGTTCAGGCTGCCCGTAGATGGTTGTGTAATAAACTCCCGAGTATAGAAACATTAAGTTGTGGCTTATTGACAGGCAATTGAGTGATCATTTCCTGAGGAAATTCTGAAATGACAAACACAATTAGAGAAAATGGCAAATGGAGGATCAGAGAGCAGCCATGGAGAGCTCATAAAAATGGAGAGAGAGAGAGAGAGAGAAAGTGTGGTGAAAGAGACGCTTAAAAGAGAGACAGAGAGGAAAAGAGAAGCTTGAAATTTGATCTGGTCTGTGGCACTAAAAGAACCATCAGAAATGGATTTGTTGGGCTAAAGCATGAAAGTGACACCGTGCTGGTTTGGAGGCGCTGATCCGGTGATGTGGACTGCAGTACGGGTCTCAAGTGCCTGAGAGCCCCATGTCCCAAATGGCCCCCTACTCCCTATAAAGCTTGACATGCCCCAGTGGGCACCCTTACATGAACTGGTTCCACCTCTGCCTCCTCTGTATCCACTGGGCTGGAAGAAACGTCCCCTAATTTATCAACGAGTAGTTGTGCACTCAGCCTTTTATCGACTCCAAGTACTTTGGTGTGGCAGTTATTGAGTGCAAATGCTCATGGGTTCTGAAAACTCTCTCAAAGTGTGTCGCACAGAATTTCTCCCAAACCATCTCACACTCACCTAAACCAAGATGTTTTGAGGTGACATTTGACCATGATTGGCTTCATCAATGTAATGTTCCCTGAGAATTACAAGCTGAAGTCCTGCATTGATTAGTTGGTAGAGCATTTCCAACCCCAGGGTTGTCGGTCCGAATCGCAGAGGGTTGGGGGACAGCATGACAGTTTACGTGCTCACAACTCTAGGTTGCTTTGGATAAGAATGTCTGCTAAATGACATAAAGGTGATTTAAATTGGAAAGCTGTTGGAAAAGTTGTAGACTTATGGTGGAAAGCAAAACTTCAGAATTCTTAAATATCTAAAACACCATAAGTTTGCTGTCGTGTGCAGAAAAAAAGCCAGTAAAATCCGGACAATCAAATGAAGATAGCGCACCTGAACTAGTGTTTCAGGACCCGACGGCTGAGTTTAGAATTTCCATTGAGCATGACTTTGTAGTCTCGGACTAGGCTTGTTCTGTGTCTGCGAAACGGGCCCTCAGAGAGCTGCTGTTGGTTTCCGTGACAGCTCCAAGACCCTGCAGCATCCTCACCCAGCATGTGAGTACAGGGAAATCAGACAGAACTGGGAAGACCTCTGAGGCTATGCACCTGTCTCCCTGTCGTCTAAACCAGATGCTAGAGATCAGTGTAAAGCGAATGGCCTGAGAACAACCGCACAAGCAAAAGAGGTTTAATTAATGAAGAGAAGATGTTACGCACAAGGTCCAGCAAAACACCCACTGATTGATGAGCCGTTTATGAGTTGTGTTGTTTAATTAGTTCCTAGTGTAACGTAATGGCGTTTACAGTTCATACTGGACTGTCCTCATTTCAGTTAATCCCTTTGATCCTGGTCATGAAGACTCTCCAAAAATAAGCCATATATGTACAAAGATCAGATAAAGACTCAACTCATAAATGCTTCTGGCTTGTTTATATCCAC
Source organism: Esox niger (assembly GCA_016801105.1). NCBI lineage: Eukaryota > Metazoa > Chordata > Actinopteri > Esociformes > Esocidae > Esox > Esox niger. Next base: position 7,860 of record JACXGJ010007257.1, on the reverse strand, counting down.
CATTCACACAGAGAGGCCTAGCAGTACACTAGCCTTTTCACACCATCTTTCTGATTATTATTTTTTTAAACAGAAGAGCATAAATCCCTGTGGCGCTCCAGTATGGAGGAATTAAGTGTCTGGGATGTGCCTACCCACACTGACCTGTCACGTTTTAGCAATGCTTCCAAAGTGCATAGCTAGCTAGCTACAAAAATGATTTGTCAACAGCAGGGTGTAGCAAAGAATTCTGGGCCCTGTGCATAGGAGGTCTCTGAGCGCCCCTCCCCTCTTTATTCAAGATTCAAACATATTCAATGGCCCCTCTACACTTTAGGGCTCTATATATTTAGTACACCTTTTCCCCCTGGTTCGATGCCACCGGTCAAAACTAAACATTTGGAAACATTGCTCATATACTGTACAATGCTTCTATAAATGGACAGTGCAGTAGCTGGATTGTTAGATTGAATATGTTCATTTATACATGTGATAGACCCCTCCCACATTTCAGATTTTCAGTGTATCCCGACTATTTTTTTATAAATATTTCTTATGTTTGTCTGCAGAAATGGGCACATATGAAAAAAAAATCTTTCAGAAAGAAATACCGCAAATCTTATGTGAAAAGGATATTAGAGTTGTAAACTTTGTTTCTCTGTTAAAACACAGCTGCTGCCACTGAATGACCAATGTTGGGGGATCTTAGAGTCACAGTGGTTGATACTGAAAACTCTTACATGTACTTCTGTTTGTCCTGTATACCTGCCGACCTTCAACATTTTTATATAATTTTCTTCTCTCTCTTAAGTGTATTAATTTACTTTGTAAACATATTCATTTTATTTTGTAATACCCAAATCTCTATGACAGTTCTGTCAAAATACAATATGCTCATTCTAATGTCTTCTTGACTTAGTAGTACGTTTGGCATCAGCACAATTGGATTACAGCCTTTTGACCATCATCCAGACTGGATGCTGAGCTACTGGTCATGTTTTGTGTGTTATCAGTAATCAGTAATGCTTGCATTTATGCAATACTCCATCTGTATGATTAAGGCTTGAAATAACCTTGCTTTGTGTCCCTGCTTCGGTGTTCTCAGTCAGGTGGTAAATTAAATAAAAAAGTTGCCCCCTCCATTCTACTTATTGGGCATATTTTCCACAATCGTTGTTGTCGGATTAAGAGTAATCCTGGAAATATGGACATACATTTTGAAAGATGAGATCTTTAGGATTATTTGATGTCATAGAAGAAATTCAAACACTCATTAGGCCAAATTAGCACTTCACATTTCCATATCATTACTATAATTATGATATTATTTTCCAGGTTCCACATCGTCATGGCTACCACCAAATAACATGAAATAAAGCAGGGACCTGATATCGGACTTCAAAATCAAAGGACAGGTGCAATATATAGTACTTGTAACTGATCACAGACCTGGTATGAAAAATGGCATAGTAGCAATTAAGATTAGCTTCTTTTTCAATTAAAGCATAACTTAAACCGCTGTTGTTCATGTTAACTGAAATTAAAACTAGCAACCTGTCGGTATCTGGGTAGATGCGCTAACTGTTTGGTTGCCTAGCAACCTGAACATTTGTAGAATTCGTTTTTTAGAAAACATTCCGTAAGCATTCTACCCCATTCTAATAGGAAGCCTTAATAACTTCATTATTCTAACTTTTGTGGAATAATACTAGCTAACATTATGTTTGAATGACTCCTCAGACTCTGTCCCTGGCCCCCTTTACCTCTGTCCTTCCCTGCTGATACAGGCTCTGTACATATCGTGACCAATCAGACTGACAGACATAGCAGTTTGTGCGCTGGAGTCTATTTATTTACAAATTGAGATAACACATCCCTCCAGACAGACCCTAGCCCGGATTAATGCAGCAACCTGTAATGAAACAGTAATTTTAATGAAATAAAAGTATAAAAGTGTAATCAACTGCAAAGCCTACCATGAGCCCAGTCCCTCTGGTCAGTCGAAACAAGCTCGACAGATAACCTATTTGTCTGGTGACAAATGTGGTTAAGATTCTATTATAGACTATAAACCTAACACGTGCATAAGGCATGACTAGACAATGCAAAACCCTGTGTTTTATTGGCCAAACATGTTGCTTTCTCTGTGTCTGTTTATCTAAAACCCCATGGTAATTAATATGATTAAAATCAAGTACAATGTTTATACAATTTCACAGGGATTTTACCCAGGATTCACTCCTAAAAAAACAGCTTGTGCCTTCATACCATGAAATGTCATGTTGTTTCACTTGATGAAAATGTGAGTTATCGTCACCTATATTGATAGTTATTGTATCAATGTTTTTCACGAATGGCTATAAGCTGTGAATAAGCTGTTAAAACGGCCAGTGGCAAAATACAGTTTACAGATGGTGTCTAATGAAGTATTCAAACTTGGCGTGATGTAAATTTGTGACAGTTATATTATGTCAAGAGGCTATATCGACAATCGGCAAGTGTATAGCTCTGTGGCATAGTGGTCCCGGGAGGGCAACAGCGATCATCACTTTTTGTGGGGCGGCTGAACTACTGTAGGCTTGCTTGTTTTCTTGTTAATTACTCTGTTATACATACCCAGAGTGTGAAACCCAGAGTGAAATTAGAGTAATGTATGTACAGAATGTATGTACAGAATGAAAATACTCAAAAACATGCCTCCTGTTTGCCAAAAGGCTCATATTGTGGCAAATCAATAATGTTTTGCTTTCCAAGACAACAATACATGTCTCTGAGGGGCAGTAGGTACAGTTTTGACTGTAATTGGCTCATCAATCCATGGCATGACATGAATATTTCTGTCTACCTATGATCAACAATGAACTTGACAGAGCTTGAAGAATACTTGCAAATATTGGGCCTATAATGTACCATCCAGGTGCAAAAACCAGACTGACCCAAAAAATTGATGAAGTGTAATTGCTGCCAAAGATGATTACAACGTTGACTAAATAATTGAGCACTTGCTTAATTAAACAATCTTTTTCTAATGTAAAATCTATTTTCATCCTGCATTGTAATGCAATGAAAAGTAGAATATCTTGGGTGGGTTGAATTCTTTTTGAAGGCACATGGATCACAGAGTCATGACAGATACTCCGAGGCATTCACTGTTTGGCATGTTCAAAGTAAGGTCACATACAGTCAAAACAAATTCCTGACAAGCATCAAATAACCTTTATATCAATGTCTCCTGCAGGTCCGGAAGGTCTTACGTAGAGACATGCTAAATTGACCCTGAAATTATGCATGTAGAACCATTTTATTATTTATCTTCCCCTGGATATGTGAAGCAATGGTTACAAAAATGTGCATATGGGGAGGGCGATCAAGGAAACAGAAAAGTGAGGGATGGATGGATGGAGAAAATCTGGGGGTTGAGGACTAATCCTGTGGGTTTAACTAACACAAAGAGAGAAGTAAAGATGTGTCTGGGTTATAGACACCTGTTGGGAAGCAGTAGTTACTCAGAGATCTGTAGTTTTGTAAATGCTGGATCTCTATGACAAGACCCATTATTCACTTAAGTTTTGTCAAAATAATACCAGTGGTGTCTGAGATACTGGGTAGGTAAGCAGCTATCAATTCCCTGAGCATGTGTGCCAAATGTCATCGCTGAATAAATCAGATCAAAAGAGGTTTTCACAAACCTCTCATCCAGCCTCTAAAGATGCTTCAGATGTTTGGTTTTTAACCATAAACTGTCACACATGATCGTCAATCCTTTGACTATCAGTTGTTTGTCTGCATCAGGTGTGCTGGTTTGGGTTAATACAAAAACATTTAAACATCGGGGGAGGCCCGGGGAGTGCTTTGGGACAACATCTCTGTTGTTGCCTATGTGTGTGAAGTCTTGGCAATGTTTGCAACATGTCAACATTTGGACCAATTTGCATGGGGAATTGCCACGACAACCGTTTGTATTCAAACCAGCCAGGTTTCACCTTGAGATTATCTTTACAAATGGAGGTTGGTTGAGATAGACAGGTGCATTAGTCTCACACATAGACATAAACCTGTGCCTGTCAGTCCCCCCCCCAGTTCACACACACACACTCACATACACACATACACACAGGCAACCAAAACATTCTTAGTATGTCCTTGGTCACTGTGCACTTGGAAATGCTAGGTTGGATGACCTGTAGCGGGTAAGGAAGGACCAGGTTTGTTTGTGTGTGTGTGTGTGTGTATGTGTGTGTGTGTGTATGTGTGTGTGTGTGTGTGTGTGTGTGTGTGTGTGTGTGTGTGTGTGTGTGTGTGTGTGTGTGTGTGTGTGTGTGTGTGTGTGTGTGTGTATGTGTGTGTGCATGAAATTAGTCGGATTTAGTTGGGTAGACACTTGAGGGTGTTGAGCATACCAGCCAATCTTCTTTTACAGTTCACATGGATGCAGAGAAGGTTAATTATTCGAGCTTTGACAAGTGGATATCTCATTTAATCATCCAAAATCGATGTGCTATCTACCAAACCGGCAGACGGAATGTAGTAGAAGTGTTAATCAGATGAGTGATTGATGAGCCTTAGAGGAAGAGAAAAGGAAAGGAATGGACAGAAAAAGAGGACAGGACTGATTCACAGGACATAACAACCGGAAATTCAAGCAAAAAGCAGTTCATTTTTCATCTAATATAACTCTCACACGATATTGTAAAAAGTGGTTCACCACAGTAAATGTACCTTCAACCAAACTGTAAATTCAAATCATTGTCAGTACAGATGTGCCACCAAATGGCTTAATTCGGTTCCCCAAAACATTTTGCAGAAGCAGCAGCCATTCTTACTGGAGTCCAATAAAGAGCTTTTGAACCTCTAAAAGTGTATTATATTTTGAACATATGAAGATATTAGAGATACAGAGATGTGGTCCTGTATCCAATCAATCATATTTATTTTATAAAACACTTTGTACATCAGCAATTTTTTAAGTGCTTTCACAGATACCCAGCCTGAAAACCCAAAGAGAAAGCAACACAAGTTAACACAGAAAGTAATGCCCCAGTAGGGTCCGAATTTAGGAAGATACCTAGAGAGGAACCAGTTGACCAGTCCTCTTCTGGCTGTCCATTTTATTAACACTCTGGGAGGAGCTGATTAGATGATTATTCTCTGGGTTCAGGGACAGGGTCACTAAAAGTGTCTGTGCTTACAGAACAGACGTGACAGGTACAGAGAGAGCGAGAGAGAGAGAGCACACAGTGATTTAAGAGATATAGGGAAGAGAGGTTGTGAGTGTGAGTACGTGTGAGTACCCAGAAACAGGTGGGAAAGGGGTGCAGTAGAAGAGGGCAGAGGGAATGATGTAAGAAAAGGGGGGTGGCAGTGTTTTGTCTCATTTAGTAAACTGTCCCCCAAGCAACGGGCCAAGGAAAAGTGAGACATTGGTCTGGCAGCTGTCTCATCTGGTTCTGAGATGTAATGGGTGAGAGATCCTGCTGATTCCTCCCTGAACACTCCCAGACAGAACGACTAGAGAAGAAACATGAGTGCACACCACCAATTAACAGCCATCTCAGATGAGCAATGAGGCCGAGCCTGATCTTCAAACTCAGCAAGAGAGATGAGATGGAGAGAGAGCGACAAGGAGGAGACAGATAAAGGGAATAAATGAAAATGAGGGCTGAGGGAACGGAAAGGAGAGATTGAGAGTAGAAAGGGGGCGGTGACGGGGTGAACTGAGCTGACGAAAAAGAGAATGGTAGGGCAGAAGTAAGGCGGGAGGGGGAAGGGGGAAATGAACCGTCTATAGAGGGATGAGCAGTATACAGAGAGATGCTGAGACGAGAGCAGGGCTTCTCCTCGCTGGCTTCATTAAGAAGGAAATAGCCATAGATACATACCACTGGCTAAAGACACTGTAATACTGCCATTATATATATGTGCCATCAGCAGATTTTTCACACACACAGCTAGACTATGGAGTGCAACGGAGAAGGGAATGGCAGCAATATATAAAGGCCAGTTACCGCCGACTCAGGGCCCTTTGTTCTATTAGAGGGACTGAAAGAGCGAGAGTGAGACTAGATTAATAGTGAGGACGGCAGCACTCCCGGTTTATGTTACCCACACCTCAAGAAGGAAGCTTTTTTCACAACAGGCTTCATCTAGGATCTTTACTCACTCATCCTCAAGCTCAAGCAGGAAGGAAAGGAAGAGTCCACTTAATATCTAGGACCTAACATTTTTTTAACACCTTGTGCCCGGGAGGATCCAATGGGCAGCACCTAAAAGGGCAGTCCAGCAAGGGACCTGCCTATCAGTTGTTGAACACTAATCAGTTCGACACTCAAATGATTCACTGATAAAGTAACACAATCATGCTTTGAAACGAATGAGTTAGGGTTAGAGCGAACGATTCATGGACAATACCAGATGCTGGGTTTCTTCATTGACAATGCTCTGCCAGGTGTTGTACTGTGACCATTTTAAATCCTGTTAACTTTGTGGGCATTTCTGCATTCAGTCTTATCTTCAACAGATGTATTGCATGCTCAGTTGGCTTCAGGTTGGGTGACTGAAAAACCCCATGTTTGCGGTCATTGTCCTGCTGAAATGCAGTTCCGACCAATTCGTTTTGAGGCATTTGGTTGGAACTGAGCAGGGAAGAGGCTTCTGTCCACTTCAGAATAGATACGACTCCGTCCAAATCAAGGAAAAAGCTCTAACAGTACAACATGAATCCAAAAAGCTGTCCTGACAGCAGCTGTCCTTAGAGACAACAGGAGGTTTGCATTCAGCTGTGCTGAGTCTGCACTACAGGGAGGGAAAACGTGGTTCATGGTATCACCAGGACAGGAAAGGAGATTGACCTGCTTAGGGCTTACTGCCTAGTTCCTCTGCTTCCTCCTGGCTCTGGGAGGGCTTTTTAGACAACTGAATCCGAAAATACCAAAGGTGGAGGCAGGCCTCTGGTGTGACTTTTACCCTCAAAGGTTCTGCACGGGCCACCCCTGCAGTGTAATCCCCCTCTTTTCACCGCATGAGAGAGAAGGGACTGCCGCTCTGATCTCCCCAAGATATGGAGCCTAACCATCGGGTGAAAAACTCCTTTGGCCTGGTGGAGTGGATGATGGAGGACTTTAGAAGTGTAACTGCCACTGAAAATTCATCCGCTGTCCTTTTGTAGCCTTCTGTATCTCTGTTATGTAAGACGTTGTCTCAGAGTGCTATTCAGTCAATAAATCCTATTCATCGCCATTATGGCAGTGACTCTGTGACCACGAAACGCTTACCATGCGCAGTGTGGCTTGTTCAGTGAGTGCTATTTCTGCTCAGTGAGTACTTTTTCTTTTCAGTGAATACTCTTTCTGTTCAGTGAGTACTCTTACGGTTTAGCGAGTACTCTTTCTGTTCAAGGAGTACTCTTTCTGTTCCTTGAGTACTCTTTCTTTTCAGTGAGTACTGTTTCTGTTCAGTGAGTACTCTTTCGGTTTAGTGAGTACTCTTTCTGTTCAGGGAGTACTCTTTCTGTTCCATGAGTACACTTTCTGTTCCTTGAGTGCTCTTTCAGTTTACTGAATACTCTTTCTGTTCCATGAGTACACTTTCTGTTCCTTGAGTGCTCTTTCAGTTTACTGAATACTCTTTCTGTTCCATGAGTACTCTTTCTGTTCCATGAGTGCTCTTTCAGTTTACTGAATACTCTTTCTGTTCCATGAGTACACTTTCTGTTCCTTGAGTGCTCTTTCAGTTTACTGAATACTCTTTCTGTTCCATGAGTACACTTTCTGTTCCTTGAGTGCTCTTTCAGTTTACTGAATACTCTTTCTGTTCCATGAGTACTCTTTCTGTTCCTTGAGTGCTCTTTCAGTTTACTGAATACTCTTTCTGTTCCATGAGTAC